>PVKZ01005143.1:0-60338 GCA_004027375.1 Macroglossus sobrinus
CGGGGCCGGCTGTCGCCGCGCACACATCAGTGTGATGACAGGAAGGGGCGGGAGGTGCCGGGAAGCGGCCTACACGCCCCCAAGGGCCACGTCCGTGAAGGCTGGAAACAGACTGTCCACTGGAGTCGCTGAATTACGAAAATGCAGAAATCCCCAAAGAGACAGGTCAAGTGAGAAAAACATAATTACCGCGAAGCAGCAGAAGGAACCTAACTGCGTGGGAAAGTCCCCAATCCCGAGGCCGACGCTGGGACCGTCCGTCGTGGGACCTGCCCGGGGTCCGTCCCTACCTTTTATTTCCCGGGGTCTCCGCGGTGACGGGCAGCCCCCAAAGAGGCCCACCAACGCAGAGGTTAAGTCGTTTAGGACTTCCTAAGGCTCCTAATTCATATTTTATCAGACGGTGCATTTGGAGGGTGATCAGCTGAGACTTAATTGGGTTAGACGTTATGTTAAATTTTAAATGATGGCACAAAAGCGACATTTGACGTCTGTCTCCCCGTGCCTCGTCAGTCAGCGCTGTGACACCGTCGTGGCCTCCCAGGGACCAGGCACGGCTCAGCGTGCGTGAGGCGCTGCCGGGGGAGCGTCGGCGGTGGACGCAGGGCCACCGGGGAGGAGGCGAGGGCAGGTGCGTCAGGGTCAGCTCCCTGGTCTCGGGCGGACACCCGATGACGCAGTGTCAGTGGCTCTGTTTTAGGAGAAACGCTCGCAGCCCCCCGCCCCCGCTGTCCACGCGGCCACCCCCGCTGTCCTCTGAAGCCTCCCTGCTGTCCACACAGCCACCCCTGCTGTCCCCGCGGCCTCCCCGCTGTCCCACAGCCTCCCTGCTGTCCAGGTTGTGGCCGACCCGCCCCGGGACACATGGCTCCGACAGCCGGCCAGGACGTGCCGTCGACCCAACCTGTCCAGGTGGAACCCCTGTCCCTGTGGCCACGGTGCCCCGTGGGCCTCCAGGGATGGGGGTGTCTGTTGTCGCCCCTCTGCAGAGACCTACTGCCCGCCGCTGGGCTCAGGCCCCAGCTGCAGCTGCCTCTCCCGGCCCCTCCGGCCCCCAGGCAGGCCGAGGGGCAGTGCCCTCTCCACTGTGCCCTCTCCACTGGGCTTGGCCTTCCAGCCACATACACAGGGTGTCAGCAGCCCCGGGGCGGGGGGGGGCAGCCCTCTGGGGCCCGCGGCCTCACTTAGGCACCACTGCCCTCTGGTGGACAGGCCGGGGCTCGCAGCAGCTGGGCAGGGCGCCAGGGGCAGGGCCCACACCCAGATTCCCCATGGGAAGGCCCTGCTGGCCCGCAGCCTGGGCGGAGGAGCCTGTCCACGGGCAGTGGGGCGTCCCCGTGTCCGCCACCCAGGGGACTGGTCTGCACGGCTCTCGTGCCTGTCACACCGGACCCTGACGGCAGACGGTGGCAAAGCCACTCTGGCTGGGGCAGGGGAGTGACCGGCGACACCAGGGCGGGACCCCAGGAGGGCGCGCGCGCTGCACGCCCAGTGGTGGGCGGTCAGCCACGCTGATGAGCCGGGCGCCTCGCCTGGTGTGGGGACACGCTGCCCTCCAGCCCGCCCTCGTGTGTCCCCTGCCTCCCAAGGCGGTTGTGGGACCCCGCTGCTCTGCTTACGGAAGCTGACCCTCGGAGGGTGCAGTTGGGGCCACCTCTGCATACCCCCAGGAGCCTGCACACAGCAGTCTGTGCTCACGTCCACAGTGAAAGTCACGTGTTTCAAATAAGCCTCCAGGATCACCGCGCTGTCAGGACACCCCGTGATGCAGGCCCCGGGGGACCGGACATGGCTGCAGAGCGCGAGTGCAGGCATCCCCCGAAACTGACGGGCTCCAGCTCCACGGGACTGCGTCAGAGCCCAGGAGACCGTGGCTGCGCGCTCCGGGCCGCCCCGCTGTGGGCCTCAGAGAGAGAGGACTTGGGGGGGGCCTGGAGGAGGGGAGGTGAAGCGAGGCCCAGCTCATCCCACCCACCCACCCCCAGCAGGAGATGTGGGGGGACGAGATCCTTGCTTCTGTGCCCCACTGCCATAACCCCCAGGTTTGACCTGGGAGTGGCCAGGGCACAGGCGCCAGGTGTGGGGACAGGGGCGGGGAGGGTGGTGACTGCCTGGGCCCCCATGGGTCCACAGACAGAGTCCCCTGGGTGGCCGTGCAGCTGGGACACCGGCCGTTGGCGGGCACACACACTGGCATGCGTAAAACGCGCCGTGCTGACGTGAGTCGGGCGTCTCTTCCTCACGGGCATCGAGGGGTTGTCATTCTCTCTTGTTGTCAGTGAGCCGTGTGCTCAGTGCTGCGGTGTCCGAGGGGTCGGGACCAGGCCGTGCCCTTACCTGAGGCCCGGGCTGCACCCGGCCAGGCCTCCCCGCTGGGTCACCTGTGAACGGGCAGTGACAGCAGCCAGCAGGCTCACAGGGCCCGACGGCGGGTGGACACTGCTGTGCGGTCGGCAGGTCACGGCCTTGCACCCGACTCGGTCACTAGGTGTCCTCAGGGTGCATGATGACATGGCAGCCCTCGAGCACGCGGTGTCACCCATGAGCCGCAGCGCAGGCACCCAGTGCACAGCCAGGCCTCGTGCCGGGGCCCACCAGGCTGAGGACACGCTGCCCCGGGAGGCCCCGTGCCGACGGGTTCCTGCGGCTTCTGCCGGCTCCACAGTCATCCCCGCGTTCGCGCCCACCATGAACGCGTAGGTGCGACTTCTCTGCTTCAGCCTGCAGAGCGCCCACGGGCTGCGCCTCATGCGGGGAGCCACCCCACGTGCCACACCGCGGGGCTCAGTGGAGGTGGTGGCCGAGTGTGACACGCCATCAGAGCAGTCTCAGTGGAGGCGGTGGCTGTGAGTGACACACCATCAGAGCAGTCTCAGTGGAGGCGGTGGCCGTGAGTGACACGCCATCAGAGCGTCAGCCCCAGGCGGAGTCACCAGACGGAAGGGGCGGGGGGCGGCCCGGGTCCGCAGAGCCCGCCCGCTGTACCCCTGACCCCTCCCAACAGGCCCCCGTGGACCCTGCTGGGCAGCAGCCCCGAGGTCCGGGCCTCGTCCCACCCACTTCTGGACATGAAGCTGCGGAAGGAGGCTGAGGGTGGGGTCACAAGGAGTGGGTGCGCCCCGTCCCCGTTCTGGGGAGCCCCCAGCGCACGGGCGCCCAGAACCGCAGGGCGGGGCACGGGGGACACCCGGTGTTTGCAGCCATGATTAGCAAGGCTGAGGTCGTACTGGGCAAAGACTGTGTTCCTGTGAGGTCACATGGGCACAGGGGTCACGTGCAGACAAAGGCAGGGGCTGGAGGGACGCGCCTGGGATGCCCGCACCGCCGGGGACTGGGGACCGGCCTGCAAGGGCCGCCTTGTGTCTTCAGAGAAAGCGAGGCCGCGAGGCCCTGGGGACACCGACTTCAGACTCGGGCCTCTGCGAGACGGAGTCCCGTGAGTGACACACCCACAGTGGGCAGTGTGGTGGGGCGGCCCTAGGACAGCAGTTTGTCCCCGGAACAACGGGCGTCTGCAGGACCCAGGACACGGCTGCCGTGAAGGACCGGCCTCTGGGCTGGCGCAGGCCCCCAGAAAACCAGGACGAGTGCACCCCAGAGTCACCACATGGGGCCCCTTCCCAAGGTCGAACTGTAGGACCCCAGGCATGGCCTGGCACAGGAGAGGCTCAGGGCAGCCCCCCCGACACTGGGGCGCCCTTCGGGACGACGGAGCGCAGGCCCAGCATTCCCCCCGTGTCAGCGGCGCCCTCAGCTGCACTGGGGTGGGGAGGGGGGACCCAGAGGCGGTCACGGGCGGAGCCACGGGCTGTGAGCACGCTGACGCCTGGTCCCGTATTTGAGGCCCTGCGTCTGGACCTGTGTCCACAGCGAGAGCTAAGGACGGCGGGCAGAACGCGGCTCTGGGACTCGGTGTGTGGCCACCGCAGCTCCAGGTCCCGTAAACAGGACGCTGCGGCTGCAGCTGACGTAAGGGCAGAGTTTGCTTCTGTTCCTCTCAGCGGCCAGCGTGGCCACCTGCACTGAAGGACGCGCCGCAGAAGCCCCTGGCACACACCTCTGGGGGCGACCCCGCTTCAGCCCCCACTGCTGAGTGATGCTCGTTTGCAAAAGACCCTTCTGGGAAAGAAGCACGCTGGGAACGGCCGTCCTCGAGACCCTTTATTCGCAGCGGGGACGTGCGCGCGCAGCTCGGGTCCCCGGCTTCCCGCCTAGTGGTGCTGCTGTCGGAACTGGAGTCCGCAGTAACCGCACGTGCCCGTTTTCGTTTCTTTGTCCTGAAAAAATCCACATCCGACTTCAGACGTGAGCACAGACGTCGGGCCCCGAGAGGGCGCACTCAACCTGGCGTGCGGCCAGCCAGGAGCGCTGGAGCGCCACGCGGAGGGGGTGACGGGCCACGGTCTGTGCCCAGCCCTGGCCCCCCACCCCCCAGAACACCGGTCCCCCCAGAGGACCTCAGAGGACAGAGAGAGTCAGCGCAGCGGCCACGGCTGCCCTTGGCTCCCTCCGTCCAGGAGGGCGGGGCGTCTCACTGAGCACAGACCTGGGCGGACTCGAGCAGGTGGGGACCCCACGCCCCCGTCCCCCATGCGCCACGTGCACGTGAGGCTCGGCCGCGGCCCCCTTCTCTGCTCTGACGTCCCCAGGGCTCCTCCTCTCTAGGGCTCCGTGCGTGCCCCAACAAACGCGGCCCCGACACGACAGCTCGGGGCGAGACGGGCCTACGCGTCTGCCAGGAGGTCGGAGGGTCAGTGCGGGCACCCCGGTGCACAGGGCCGGGAGGGGCGGGCCCTCCATCCGGCCCCCCTCGGGTTCTGGCTGAGTTGGGCAGCGATGCGCGGTCGAAGGGACAGAGCGAGGCCCCCCTGGGAGCAGACACCGGGAACCGCGGTCACGGTACCAAGTTTATGTAGACTTTCGGGTGGCCGAGGGCCCCGCCGCCGCCGTCACACGATACCACGCGGCTCTCCACGTCGCTCACCGGCTGCTCGGCGATCAAATCGATGGCGAAGTTCTCGTTCACCTGGAGGGGGAAGAGGGAGTGGACAAGCTCGAGAACCTGACCACCCCGCGAGGCTCAGACTGACGCGGATGACCGACCTCCGCACAGGCAGAACTATTCCGTACACGTTTATCTGAAGATAACTGTCAGTCTTCTTAACGTGTGTGTGCACACGCACACGTTTCGTGTCTCATTTGGGTACAGTCTCAAACTAACAGAAACGCTGCGAGAATTACGACCGTGTGCAGGAGCCTGGTTTCATCCTCGCTGGGCTCACATCGCTGACGTCCTGCCCCACTTACCACTGCTAAACATGCCTGTGTATGCACACATGTGTAATTTAAAAATCACAGTAAAAACCTGTTTTCGTCCAAATTAATTTTTAAACTGAGTTTGGACAAAATGCTCAAAACCAGAGACAAACAGGTGGCGCCCAGAAGGTTTTCAGAGCAACGAAACCACCGTGTCTGTCACTGTAACGGTGACCTGAGGGCATCAGACATTTGTAAAGACTCAGGGAACCCACCAAGAACACAGTAAACCCTAACTAAACCCCGCACTGGAGTTGGTACTAGTGTTATCAACCCACATCCTTTAAATCCACCACTTGCAACAAACTAGCACAGTAATCCCGGATGTTAATAACAGGGAAGTGTGGGAGGCGACAGGGGCACTAGAGTTGGTACTAGTGTATCAACCCACACTGTTTAAATCCACCACTTGCAACAAATGTAGCACATTAATGCCTGATGTTAATAACAGGGAAGTGTGGGAGGCAACAGGGAGCTCTGGTACATAAGACCTAAAGTCTTCTAAAATGTCTCTTGGAAGCCAAAACAATTCTCAAATCTAAACACCAAGTGTGTGTTGTGAGAATGAAAGCCAGAGCAGAATTCCTACGTGTCACTGACAGACATGCTGTGCACCTTTACAGCTCGAAGATGCGACCCTGGACACTCATAATCCCACACTGGAAACGGCCCCAGAGATGCCCAGCTGGGTGAGGATGAGGCTCACAGCCAGTGCAGCACCCAGGACCGGGGTGAGCGGACAGAGAGCAAGGCGACACTGTCAGCACTCTTCGTCCCTGAAATACTGATTTCATTTGGTTTTGCTTCTACATTGCTCCCTGATGTCCCTTGCTGTAGCAACCAGACGCCAGAAGCCACAGGAGAATTTCCAGCAGAGAGGTGTCTGGGACAGACCCAGGTGCTTGCTAAGGCATCAGAAGGGCTGGGAGAGGGAGCCAGGCCGCAGTGTCAACCCCCTTGCTTCAAACTGCTCCACCCAGCCTTCCGAATTCCATGTCCACCACACTGCCCGGGCCCGGCCACTCCCACAAAGCAGGAAGCAGCAGAAAATCCGACTTTGGGAATGGAAACGTAAGCAGGATCAGAGGGAGGAGAAACACAGTTCAGGAAAAGCTGAGGCTTAACAAGGCTGGCTAAGGAAAAGGACTGACTTGAAGTGACTGCCAAGGACAAAACTTTAGAGCGAGGGTCTCTGGGGCACCCCGCACAGAAGTGAAGGAAAAGACCACTCTCGTTTGAATAGAAACCAGAATTACACTTACAAGACGTTGCATTGCATACTGAAAGAGGGAGGAAAAAACAAACCAGAAATAAATACACATTTAACATTTAGAAAAAAAGGCAGAACTCCAGAGCGTCCAGGGCGCTCATAAATTGAGGGAAATTATTTAAATCTTTCATACGAATTTTTATTTCTTGTTGGTTACATAAAGGTTTTATGAAAGCTTCTCTTTTTCACTAGTGTTTCACTTACCTCCTTCTGACGGTCTATAAATCGAACTTTTCTGTAGTCTTTCTCATCATAAACCTGAAAAGGACCACATGTGACTTTGACAGCCTGATTCAGAAACAGGTCACTTAATAGCAACTGTAAAACTTACAGAAAAGGGTTTATCTTAAGGTGTAGACCATTCATAATCAAACATAAGGAGCGAAGTTGTACAACAAGGGGTATTTTTCAGCAACACACCTAAGTTGACAGGGCAATAATCTGATCTGGAAGGTAGCAAGGCAGAGCGGGTGAGCAGGGGGGAGAAATTCTGGGAGAGAAGGGGCCCTGCCCCGTCCCTGTGTCTTTTACATATGCCGATAGCTTGTGTCCCCTCTAAATCTGCTGCGTGACACTTCAACGATACAGGTCCTTACTCTCTCTTCTTTTGCCTTATGATCACAGTCTAACGCTGTTTTTGTGTTCTGGACTACAGCAGAATCTCAGGTTATTTCAATGTATTAGCTACTCTCCCATCGCACAGACATTAAAAAGGTTCGGCCCACAGAAGAGGCAGTTCTGAGTCCGACCGGGAGCCTCCTCCCTGCAGGGACCAGCAGCAACCGCCTCATTTTAGAGTTCGCGGAGGCTGAGCACGAGACCCATTAATCTGCGAACACGCACGACAGTCAGCGTGCGCGACAAAAGCACAGCTCGACAGCCATCGGAACGGAGGACCGACACGGTACTCAGCCGCCAGTTCTCCGCGACCCCGACCCACTGGCGACTGCAGGGACTGAAGGGCGTCCGTGGGTCTGGGGTGTGACAGACCGGGGGACATCGGAAGGACCCGGGGCACAGGGGGTAGCGGAAACCCGGGGGCCGAGCCGGGGCTCCGCCCATTCGGGCGCTCTCCGCGCCGCAGCGGTTACCTGGCCGGTGTGCGTGACCTTCTCCCCGGTCGGCGAGGTCCGCACCCCGAAACATCTGGCGCCCCGGGGCAAACTTAGCGCCGTCGCACCTCTCCGGCTCAGCAGCCGGCAGAAGGTCACCGCCGCCGCCGCCATCTTGCGGCATGACCCTTGACCCGGCGCGTCGACGCGCCTGCGCCGACGCATGCGCACAGCCTCCGCGGGGCCCGCACTGTCGGGACTTAGCGCGCCCAGGAGAGGCGCGCACGCGCGTTGCGGTCTGGTAGGAGCGATGCGGCCGATGACGGGGTGGGTCAGGCCTCATCCCCGAAAAGGCGAGAAACTTTTCGTGTGTCTTTAGCACTTGGTGTCTGCTCGGTGATTCCTACCAGAGGGAGGGCAGAGGAAAATACAAAGTGAAGACGCATTGTTTGCATTCGATGGTAGTTAATAATTATGGGGGATACACAACATGTTTTCGTTGCTGAAGAGTCCCGCCGGGATGCCCTGTTTTGGGATTTCTGCCATAGCGCCCCCGGGGAAGCAACCAGTAAAGCGTCACCGATGTCAATCCCAACCCCAAGCGACCCGCCCCGGACAGGCCCACTGTTCTGGAGCGCACCTGCCAGGGCCCGAGCTGGCGTCCCAGCGCTTCCCGCCTCTGCTTTCATGGTCCTTGGGACCCCCTGTGCATACACCCGGCGGGACAGGCGAGGGCAGGGGGCGCGCGGCGGGGGCAGACTCAGCTCGGAGCTGGGCTGGGGTCGCGCACTCCCACTTCCCCAGGAGCTGAGGGCACCTGCAGCCTGGACTGCACTCCGGGGAGGTGGAGGAGAAGCCGGCAAGGTGATTAGACGCGGCCCTGAATATCTGCAAAGGAGAGTCGCCCACAGACAGGTGCACAGAAGCAGGCCCGGAGCTCACCTGGGCAGGTGCGCCGCTCCTGCCGCTCACCTGCGCGTACACAGAAAGTAGATGCGCGGGTTCGCGGACACGCCCCCGGGAGGCTGGCGTAGTGACTCAGTGGTAGAATCTGGGTGGTGGGTACGTGGATGTATAGAAGCCTGTCAACGTTTCTGTTTGAAACGTTGCATGATAAAATGTTGGAAGAAAAAAAGACATTTAATAGAAACCAGTTAGGACGATTGTCTATTTCCACTCGTTTCCGTGAGGCTCGCCACCGTTTCCGAGGATGTCGGTAGAATACAAGCACGTGGTTTTTCCAGATTTTGTTTTGACATTAGCATTTGTCAGTTTTTAAAATAATCTCCTTGGTTGTGACTTCTTTTTCACTCTAGATATATATTTTTTTTCGTTCCTATTTTTGCATGCCCCTGATAGCCCCCCGATCGTAGGAGCCAAGTGGCGAGTTTCGTTCTGGGAGGGAGGTGCAGAGCCCTGGGAAAGAACGGCGGGCGGGGGAGGAGCCGGGCGGCCTCAGTATCTGCGCCCACGGAAGGCGCAGCCACGTGACCCCGCCGCCATCTTTCTTTCTGGCGCAGACTCCTGGCAGCGGCGTCCCCTCCCCACTGCGCAAGCGCGGGCAGCGCAAGGCGTGTTGCTGGAGGTTCAGGGCTGGTTCTTCCCAGGTCGGGGGTCCCGGGGGTCTCCTTGGGGTGCGGGCCCTGGTGGCGGCAGGGCGCCGGGGTTCGGATCTCCCCTGGAGCCGCCACCCGGGCCGGGGCTGCGGGAGCACGCGGCCTCGGTTTCCCAGTTGGGCCGCGGTCGGAGGTCGCGGGGGCGGCGTGGAGCGGGTCTGTCCCGGACCTCGCGGGCGGTGGGCGAGCCCCGAGGGGTCCTTACAGGTGTGGGATCGAGGCCCGCGGCGGCCGCAGGTGCGCCTCCTCCGGGAAGCCCTGTGCAGCCCGCACCTGGGATCTCGGTTGGGTGCTGTCCCGGATGTGTTGTACCCCGCCACCAGCCAGCTCTGCCCCATCCTGGCCATCAGCCCAGGGCAGTCGGGAAAGGGACGTTCTAAGTAGTGCGTGAAGCGCGGACGAAGTCGCAACAACAACCTTTCTCTTTCTTCCATAGATTCGGCCACACCATGGCAGCTGCTCTGATCAGGAAAGTGATCGCTTCTGCCGTGAACCCCTTATCACGTCTGAGTCGTTGCACCGCGACCCCCCGCGCGCTCTCCACCCTCCTGCTGGGTCCCCCTCGCGCAGCAGTTACGGCGGGTGCGGGTGCGGAGCCCAGCGCAGCCGCCGTGGCCTCCCTCCCCTCCCGCCGCCTCCTGCCCTGCCTGCAGCCCGCTCTGGGGTTCAAGACCAAGGGCGTCCTCAAGAAGCGCTGCCGGGACTGTTACTTCGTGAAGAGGCGCGGCCGCTGGTTCATCTACTGCAAAACGAACCCAAGGCACAAGCAGAGGCAGATGTAGCTCCTTGCGCTGTGAAACCGTGCTCGTTGCCCCATCTTTTTGGGAAATGGTGCCACGTATCCAAGAAAGATTAAAAGCCACAGTTCTGTCCTCTCGCACTGCTGCCTTTCATGTTCCGTTGGCTCTGCTTTCCAGGCGCCTCACTCTCTCGGGGTCCAGCCAGAGCCCGGAGCGGGAAAGGTGTCATCTCACGGGCTCCTGTGTGTGCTTGGTGGGGAAAGCCGCTTTGTCCCCCACATTAGAAAGCAAATTCTTGAGAAAGAGCTAGACTCCGTCTGAAAGGCCATCGGGGAGGGGCAGCCTTCACTGGGTCTGCATGGGGCGGACGCTGCTTTCCAGACTCAAACACCTGTCCACGGTCCTGTCTCCAGTCGCGTGGGAGGCCTTGACAGCTGCCTTTATGTCAAGGAAATTCGTTTATAGAAATATTTTGGATATCCATTAAATATGTTTGTCATTCTTGGTCTGAGACGTGTGTGCATTTGTATGGTGTGGGCGTGGACACATGCGTGTCATGCGTATGTGCATTCTGTACCCCCTGTGTGAGCAAGAGGCCTCTCCTTCGGTGGAGACGGGAGAGCTCGGCGGTGCGGTGACAGCAGCGCGATCGGGCCCCGCTGACGGACAGGAGAGCAGTAGGGGCCTCCTGCCCCGGTTGGGGTCTGGGCTCTGCTCATCCCTTGCTGCTGGGCCCCAGATGAGACGCTTCTGTTGAAGCCTTGAGTTTAAAAAGAGGCTGATTCTGCTCACCTCACGCCCCACAGCTCTGAGATCCCATTTCTCAGTCATGCTTTCACTCCGAGGGTCTGCCACCGGGCCTGGTACACAGGAGGCGCTCAGTAAATGCACGTGGACTCGTGAGCACGCCTCCATGTGGTCAGGCAGCCCCTCATCCTCTCTCCCCATTCAGACCCGGCCCATCCTACAAGGTCAAGCCCACGGCTTTGTCCCGAGAGGTGGCTGTCTGGTCCCGTCCATGGGAACCCAGACACCTCCGGCCCTAGAAAGGTTGGGTGGAGAAGCTGGACGCTGGGTTTGTCCAGCCGTTACACACATGTACGCACATGCGCGCGCGCGCACACACACACACACACACACACACCTTTTTGATCATTTTCTCCTTGACAGGTAGTGTGAGGTTCACTGGCTTGGTGCGGGCCTGGCTCTGCGTGGCGCACAGGGCGACCTGAGAGTCTCACAGGGCCCTGGTGCACGCCTAGGTCGGCCCCCTCCCGGGATTGCGAGTCTGGTCCAGGGTTGCAGCACGGGTGCCCGCCAGGCCCTCGCCCAGCTCTCCTTTCCCGTGCTCGACGGTCCAGCATATTCGGCCCCATGATTCCGGCACAAGCAAAGACTGTGCTCAAGTGGGGGCAGCAAGTTAGAGTCCGTAGGCCAATCCTGCTCAACACCCGTCTTTGTAAATAAAGTTTTATTGGCAAGCAGCCGTCTGGTTCATCTCCTTCATTTATGTGTCGTCTGTGCCTCCGCGGCAGCCGGAGTGGTAGGTGAGAGGTCGCGACGAAGGTCATACGGCCTAAGAAACTTAAATGCTTACTACGTGGGCACAAATTTAAGACGGAAAGTAAGGAAGAAATGAACATTAATTGTCTTTCAAGTGAACGCCTTTATCAGAGGCCGAGATCATTTAGAAAAGAAAAAAAATAGTGTATTATGTTCCCATGACTGCTGTAACAAATGATCAGATAGATCTGTGGCTTAGAGCAACCGACACGTGTCCCCCACCGGCCCGGGATTCCCTTGATGACAGCCACAAAGACCCTACTTCCACATGAGGTCACATCCTGAGACATAGCTTTGGGAGAGGGGGACAATATTCAGTCCACTACAAGTGGTACAGGATGCTGTTGAAAATAATTAATTTTAATTTAAATGAGTGTTCGTGCATTCGCTCTGTCGGAAGCGCAGCAGAAGCTTCCTCTTGAACCCCAAACCCCGTTTCCCTCCCTGGAAGCGAGATCGTCTGCTCTGGAAACACGTTGTCACTTGTGTTCTGTGACTCTCCTGGCAAGTCCCCGTGACTTCGTGCCTTCCCCTCTTGCACACTCACTCATCCTAAACCTGGGACACATCTGGACAGTGGCTCGGGCCAGCCACCACGGGGCATCCCCGTTCCTTCCCCAGGTCTCTCTGCCCCCCGTTTCTTCAATAGGTTGGCATAGCATATTGTAAACATTATTTTTGACTTAGGGCATTTTTCTGCATCTCTATATAAGATTTTTCTTTTCTCTTTCCTTTTTTGATTTCTAAAGCACTTTGCCCTATTTTGTCATTAGTGGCTGAGATTCCCAATTAGCAGCCAGTTATTTTCTTCTCCAAGTTCCTCCTTGACACTTCTCTGTTCAAAAAGGCACGGGAAAAAATGAGGGATTCACAGAACAAAGAGCCCTGCTTTGCATTGCATGAGAAATTGACTTCGGCTGTCGCCATTCAGAACAGAGCTGTCAGGAGGCTCGGCCCCGTGACCTCAGGGGTCCAGCCAAGCAGCCCCCACGTGTGGGGTTCAGACAGAGTCCCTCCCCCGCCGCGGGCATCTGGGAAGAGGCATTGTCCTTTCCTCGGCAAGCGACACGATTTTCCTCACACAGCGAAGCCATCCTACGGAACATAACACAAATCACCATGCCGAGATCCTAGCAGCTCATCCGAAGGAGGCTTTCTCCCAAGATGTCTGTCCTTAGGAACTTGTAGTCGCCTCTTCTAAAACAAAGCCATAATTCGTCACTTCCGAGGGTTACCGTATTTCTCCTAGCGTTCCGTGACCGAGGACAAACGAGTCTTCTCTGGCACGTCACCCCCACTCCGTGATTCTTCGTGTATTTATGTGTTTACCCGAATATTTATTAGGCGTTTATTTTGCACTGCATCCTGTGATAAACGCGTGGTCCATGTGTGGATTTATGCGTGAAAATAGCCCAGCCGGGTCACCCGACAACATGAAACCGGCTACGTGTTGTGTCCACTGCAAGACGTGGGGCTGGAAGTAACGGGGTCTACACAAGATACACGGCGTGGTGCCCACGGAAATCAAGGAAGGACCTCAGAGGGCATGCTCTGAGTTTGGTTTCTCGGTCTCTGTCCCCTGCATCGCCAGCGATGCTTGGGGCTTGGTTTCCATTTTCACTGCAACCTCATGGCACAAAATGGTGGCCAGAGCCCAGGGACTATGTCCAACATTCCAGGCAGTCTGCAGGAAAGGGCTAGAGGACAAACCAAACACCAGCGGCCCCTGGTCCGTCTCCTTTTAAGCAGCTCTCCCAGAGTCACCCAACGATGTCACTTACAGGAGACCCCGCCGGCTAGTTGTGGGTGCTCACGAGGGGGAGGGGACAGACTGATGTCCGCTGGCGGTGGTTCCCCCACGGCTCCTCGGCTGGTCTTGTCTGCTCGAGTCCCGCAGACCCCCAGGGGCGGGTGGGACCCTCTCCGTGAAGGAACGCTTCACCCCGTCTCCACGGACGTTCATGCTTTTTATCGGAAGGTTCATGTGACGTCAGCGGTGCCCAGCAGCCTCCTGGGAGCGATCGGCTGGCCCTGGCCACGGCGGCCACTCCTGCTGCACAGATTTCGTGGTCACCACCTTCCGTGGCCCCCAGGATAGCCGAGGCCGCTCTCGGGGTCAGAGGGCAAAGGGCGAGCTGAGGCCCTGGCAGCCTGGTGTGACCCACACCGGAGCCCATGTGCTGCGGAGGGACCCCGGATCCTACCGGGAGGCGACAGAGGTTCCCCTGCGGGGTGGGGGGCTCACTGGTGTCTCTGTGCCCAGTTGACCCGCTCCGCCTGCCCCAAACCGCCCCGAGGGGGCGGAGCCTCGCAGGGAAGCAGGGCCACAAGAAGACGGACAGAGGGACAGGGCGGGCGAGGCCACAGGCAGCCCGGATTCACCTGCGGGGACAGAGCGGGGCCATCCTCGTGGGACCCTGCGCTAAGCCTCTCGCCACCTGTGCGCGCAGACCAGCCAGGGTGGTCAGCGACGGGCCACCATGCCCACTGCGACGGCAAAGGCGCAGCGACGCCGCCCCCCCGGACCTGCGCAGAGGCCCGGGGCGTCTCCCCTGTTCTCGCCTGACCTCGGCCTGGCCACGCAGCCGCCCCGCCCCCGCCCCAGCACACGCCCGCTCCGGCGGCCCGCACACCGACAAGAAGAAACTCCCCGAGCGCTGCTTCAGAATCACCCAGGCTCAGACCCCGGAGCGGACCGGTGTGGAGACGCCCACGCAGAGCCGGGTGGGAGCGGGTGTAGGCAACCGGGCCCCGGAGGCGGGGGGGACCACGCCCGCCGGGCTCCGTCGCCTCCCCGCCCTGTGCTTGCGCGCCCCAGACTGAGCCAGACTCCCCAACTGTGCCCCTTTTTTTTTTTAATAAACCAGCATAAAGTAGGATTTATTTACATAACGCAGTGATCCGTGAAGGTTACCATGACACTGAGGAGCCGTATTAACCGCTTGGGTGGAATTCATTAGAAATTAACTACCACTTAAATTAATTTTCCCACAGTCACAAGGCTGTAATGGCGGGAGCGGGGACCGTCCATCAGCAGGTGCTGACAGGGGCCCTGTCACCAGCGTTATTTATAGGTGAGCGTGGTAACCCGCCGAGCAGGCGCGCTGGGCCCAACTCGGAGCCCCCGGACTCAAAACCGGCTCCATGGGGCCCCCGCTCCCCGGCCACAGGACCCCACCCTGTCTCACGCCGGACGAGGGCGGCAGGGACAGACTGGTCACCATGACCCACAAACTCTTTGAAAAACCCCGTCGTCAAGCACATGTCCCGACACACAGAGGCCCCGGGTCCCCAGGCCTCTCCCAGAAACCCCTCAGAGCGCTGGGTGTGGGATAATCGCGCGTAATAGCCCCTCGGGGACTTCTGGGGACATGGCCGCTACAAGGCGCAGGGCCGGCTATGCGGAGGGATCCAGCCGGGGGCCTCCTGAGAAGGGCAGCGCGCGCGCGTGTGTGTGCGCGTGTGTGTGCGCGTGTGTGTGCGTGTGCATGTGTATGATGTCCGCCTGCCCTGGCGATGTGTGCACACACACACACACATGTGTGTGTGCAGGTGAAGGTGTGCACTTTGTGACATGTATGCTAGTGTGTCGTGTGTCCGTGTGTGCAGCACACGTGTGTTGTGTGGCATGAGTGCACATGTGTGGTGTGTGGGTGTGTGTGCACGTGTGCACGTGTGTGCATGTGTGTGCATGTATGTGCGTGCATGCATGTGGCCTGTGCATGTGTGTGCATGCGCATCTGTACGATGTCCGCCTGCCCTGGCGATGTGCGCGCGCACACACACACACATGAGTGTGTATGTGCAGGTGAAGGTGTGCACTTTGTGACATGTATGCTAGTGTGTCGTGTGTCCGTGTGTGCAGCACACGTGTGTTGTGTGGCATGAGTGCACGTGTGTGGTGTGTGGGTGTGTGTGCACATGTGTGGTGTGTGCGCGTGTGTGCGTGTGTGTGCATGTGTGTGCGTGCATGCATGTGGCCTGTGCATATGTGTGCATGTGCTTGTGTATGAGGTCCGCCTGCCCTGGTGATGTGTGCACTTTGTGACATGTATGCTAGCATGTCGTGTGTCCATGTGTACAGCACACGTGTGTTGTGTGGCATGAGTGCGCGTGCGTGGTGTGTGGGTGTGGGTGTGCACGTGTGGGTGACAGTGTGTGAGGGAGACAGGGGGAGAAGAGAGATGTCACCCTCTGACACCAGAGCAGGCGCGTGCGTGCGGGGACACCCTGGGTTACTGGGAGGGGTGAGGTAGGGGCTGGGTGAAAGGCACACCTCCTGGAACAGAAGAAGAAAGGAGGGGCAGGCAGAGCTCTAGAACGTTCCCGTGGGAAACCCCTGGGCCAGCTCTCCTGCTGAGGGAGCAGCGAGTGGACTTAGGGTCAAACCCCTGACCCGCTTCCAGCCAGGGTCAGCCCAGCCCGGCAGCCTTGGCTGAGAGCCCAGGAGGCCGGCAGAGGGTGGGCAGGGCTGCCCTGGGTCCCCTCAGCCTCCGACGCCCCCCAGGACCGGTGCACACAGGGGGAGACTCCCCCATGCAGGGTCCAGGGCGCCCATCTGTGCTGGGCCCGGGCCTCCGTCCCGGACAGGACAAGCTTCAGGCCACCCTCCAGGCTCGACCGAACTGGGGAGAGGGGAGGGGCTGGAGGCCAGCGAGGACCAGGGACAGAGGGGTCAGCAAGTGCCCTGAGGTCTCCCCAGCGGTGACTACAGGTCTCTGGGCCTAGAGACCCAGACGCCAGCCAATGGCAACGCATTTCTAGGGAGGAGAGGAGACGCCCCCAAGTTTAAACCCCAGTCAAACCCCGTGTGCCCGCCAGTGTGACAGGAGATGCGTGGCTGCAAGAAAGGCAAAGTGCCATCACAGACGCTCAGGAACCGTCACCCACCCATCCCTGCTGTGTCTCCATCCCCCACCCGAGGCCCTCACAGGGGCGCAGGCTCCTTGCACCCCGACCCGAGCACCAGCGCACCCTGAGTGGCCCGCAAGGGACTCCCTTAATGTTGCACAAAACTCAGTGAGTTAGGCGCAGAAGGAGAAGCTCTGGGCGCGGCTGTCAGCCCAGATGTGGCTTCTGTCTTCACGAGATTTCATTTCCACTGGTTTCGCTGCTTTTTCACAAAGAATTTTGTCTTCTCTTTTACTCTCCATGAAAAGAATATCTTAGCCTGAGATGCCTATTTTTTTTTCTGCTTCGGAAGGAAACAAAATAATAATAAAGCTGCCCTTTCAAGCCGTCTGATTTCTCAGAATTTTAATTAAGTTCCGTGAGTAAAACACAGAGCCTATTTTGAAAAAACAACCATACTTTCTATTTGTTTCGAGCGCCAGGATTTTCTGGTGATCGGCGATACTACGCTAAATTAACCTTGCGTATTCTATTTGCAAGTATATTATATTTCATTCATATGATTAAATTATTTATGTATCCAGAAACAGAACAGATTTAATTAGGAAATAGTCTCCAGTTCGATCAAGAACTGTTTCTTTTTTTTTTTTCTTAAAATCGCTCTACTGTCCCCTCTAACCTGGCGGCACAGGAGGGAAGTGACGGAGGCGAGAGCAAACAGATGTCAGGATTGTGTCCGCCTCGTTGCTGGTGCGGTCACGTGGTATTGAACAGCAGCTGGATTCTGGGGGCTGATAAACAGCGGGAAAGCCTGTTCCTCCCACCGGGTGCAAGCAGCAGCCCCACAGCCTGGGGGAGCTCCCGCATCTGCACGCCGACCTACAAAGGTCACCTGCGACTCCTCCGGACCACCTCGTCACACGGGGCCGTCCCCAGGAGGGGGTGGGGCAGTTTAGACTTTCTGGTCCGCCGTGATCCCATCGCATCTGGACTGCAAACCATGGCAAAGAACGCAGAGGACCCTTCGCCCCCTGCTCCCTCTCGCCCTCCGCCTTACAGGCAGGACAGGTGACAAGCCCGCCCGCCCGGCCTGCAGTGCAGCTGGGGGTGGGTGCAGGGCACCGCCACTGGGTGGGAGCACAAGCGCGCTCACAGCGGGTTGAGTCGGACTTCACTAGGGAGCACGTTTACGCTCACACGGACACAGAGACCGTGAGGAGTTGCCTCGCGGGGTTACGGGGCTGGCTTTAAGTCGTCAGAGCAGGCTGGTAGGCTGGGAACCCTGGCAGGGTTCCTGAATTGCATTCCCTGTCTTTGCTCTGAAGACCTTCGACTGATCGGACGAGGCCCACCCACACTGTGGAGCGCATCTAAAATAAATACCTTCACAGCCACATCTAGACTGGTGTTGGGCCCAACAGCAGGACACTGGGCCGGAACGAGCCGACTCATAAAAGGGACAATGGCGAGGTGTAGCCCACGTCTGGAGCTGCAGCAGCCCTTCTGCAACCACAGATTCCCAGGACGAGGGGAGAACGGGGAGGCGGGGAGCAGTGGCCTGAGCCCACCTGTCACGGGCCTGTCTGAGCGAGCCCCGACCCGGTCACATGCTTCACGTGGTCGCGTGTGGCCCCGTATGGGGTGGTGAGGGGACCACACAGGGGCCTCGCGGGGTTTGGCTCCGCTGCGTGGTGTCACTTCCTCCCTTGTAGAGGGAGTGACAGGCGGGGGTGTCGGGAATGGCGAGGGCGGACTCCTCCATTTCCCGGTTCCATCGTTCCTTGTCAACGCGCCAGGTGCTGCTTCCAGGACGCGCGGTCTGGGCCGAGTGGAGGGCTGGGGGCCCGAAGCAGCCTCTCCCTGGGGTCGGGTCTGAGGGCGCACGCCACCCCCCTCGCCGGGGCCACGGGTCCAGTGGCCACGATCGCAGCCGCTCGGCTGCTCTGCGACAAAATCCGAACTGATCAGGAACGAGGCTGGGCGGTGACACTGGAGCAGTGGAGAGTCCGCGAGGGACGCCGGTCGGGGTTTAACGAGGGGCGGGGGACCAGCAGGCGGAGGGGTCAAGGGTGGCCAGATGCCCCTCGCGCGCTCGGCGGAGTGTGCTGGCGACACTTAGGACGCAGCCAGGAGACGGTACACGCCAGGTGAGACGCCCACCACCACCTCCGCGGCCAGCGACGGCCTCCCCAGCACCGCGGCGAGACGGCCCGCACCGCGCCCGAGGGACGCGACTGTCAACTGTCCCAGACTCACGCCGCAGCGTGTCCCTCGTCTACTCAGTGTCCTTCCCCCTGGAGGCCAAGCTCACCAGGGGGGTGTCTAACGCTGCTCAGACGGGGCGGGGCGCCAAGGGGGCGGAGCCTGCTGTCCCGGGGTCACCCCTGTGGTCCCGTCCCACGCGACTTTGTGCAGCTGAGCTGCGGGCACGCTGTCCTCCCGCGGCGGGCCCGGGCATGGCGCGGACGAGCTCTCCTCCCGAGGCTGAGAGGGTAAGGACAGGCCCCGGTCGTTACCGTTACCCGAGGTCCCCACTCTCCGCGGGGACGTGGCGTCGTCCCACGGAACCCACGCCCGCAGGCGTGAATGCGCCCGTCCCGTCGGGACTCGCTGTTCCTCCGTCCCGCGCGGTCCGGAGTCGCTGCGCTCGGCGTCCGCGCCGCCTTTCCGCGGCTCCGAAAAGCTTCCTTCCAAACCACCCCCCTCCCGCCCTCGCAGCTGCGAAGCGGGGTGTCGTTTGCTCCGAAAGGAACTACATGCACAGCTGTGACATCAACACAAATGATGGGCTCTGTGACATTCTTAATAAAAACATCACGTCGGTTTTGTGGTAATGGCACATTCCTGCCATATTCTTCTGCTGAGTGAGAACCAACGCGGGCTGGGTGGCGCGCCCCATCCGGAAACCGAGACAGCCCTCTACGGACCCGCGGGCACCGCTGGTCCCCCTGCGGGGACCCCCAGGAAACGCGGGTCCGCCCTGCCCCCCGAGGGCTGCGTTCCTTCCGGCTGCTCTTGGGGGTGTCAGCTCTCCGTCTGTCTCCACGAGAGCTAGACCCCCCCCAGACCGAGGTCCTCGGCTGCGGCCCTGGTGCCCGTAAGTCTGGGGGCCCAGGGCGCAGGGTGCTGCGGGGTGGGCAGCCCGGCGCCCTTCGCCCCCGGACGCGGCGCTGGCGCCCCCGGCGCCCCGGGCAACCCCGCGCACCGGTGCCAGGGGACGCGGCCGTGGGCCTCGCGCGAGTCCAACCGTCCTTCGGAGGAGGTCATCCGGCCACGTGTCCTACAGTGAAAGCCGAGGTGCGTGACACCGCGGCGCATCTGGGGTGGGGGTGGGGTGCTCGCCAAACGGAAACGCGCCCCCCACGGGTGATGGGCCGCGCCACAGGTGGCTCTTAGAGCAACGTGTGTATTGGCGACGACGTGAGAGACTCTTGAGATACCTATTTCGTTCCCGCAACGCGTGAGGACCGAGCCGGCGGGTCAGCTCTCCAGGCGGTCGCTTAAACCACGCCAAACTGCAGGTCGCAGGTGTGAGGTGTGAGTTTGGAGGGGCGGGGGACGCCCAGGAGAGGAGAGCTGTCTGGGTGAGGGGTGGGGCGTGGGTCCCGCTTTTGTTTCAAAACGACAGGCCAGGCCCGTGTCCGGGGTTTCCACCCGCTGAGTTCGCGCACGTGCAGAGAGACTCTGGGGCAGCGACAACCGGTTCTAACGCGGACCTCGGGGACGGCCTGGGGGGCGGCGTGGGGGGGAGCGAGCTCACTTTCTCATTTATTGTTTGACTTGCTACAGTGAGCAGACACTGCTCTGGTAATTAAAACGTCGAATAACACAAAACAAAACAAAAATTAAATGGAGTGAGAGAGTCATCGTCACCGTTTAACTGCTAGGTCAGAACAGAACGCGGGGTCCAAAGCAGAGGGTAGAGTGCCGACTTTTTTTTCTTTAAAAAAAAAAAAAAGGCCTCCCCCACCCCCCACACACACCTGGGGGGGGGGTGTTATTTCGGTTTGGAGCCAAATTGAGGCCGTGAGCGCTTGGGCAGGGAGCCGGTGTCTGTGGCCGGAGCTGAGTCAGGGGCACAGGCCACCTGGGAAGCACAGCGCTGGTGCACGAAACGCGGATATGTGTCCAAGAGAGACGACGGGTCACCCGCTAGTGAAGGGACCTCCAGAGGTCAGGCCTGCTGAGGGCGTGGAGAAGCCGGGGGCCTGAGTGGCAGCGCCACCCGGCCTCCCACTGTCACAGGAGGCATGGACCCCTCCTGGGCCAGCTCTGCACGCTGGACCCCAGAGAACCTCTGCCTTCCCAAAAGCAGGGACTGGGGAGCACTGTGGGGTGGCGGTACCTTCCACTGTCAGTGGAAGGGCTGCTGGCTAGGTGCCTTTTGAGGGGACCTGAGGGCAGGAAGGAGCTGGAGACACCTGGGCAGAGGGCCGGCCGGGGTCTGAGGACAGGAGGACAGATGCCCTGTGGAGAGAGGGCTAGGGAGGGGCTCAGGGGACGGGCGCTGTGCGCTGGGGAGTGTTGTCTGAGCTTTTCCATGGGTCGCCACCTCTGGAGGCTCAGACAGGAAAGGGACACAGCCTGGACCCCGGGGACCAGGCAGAAGTGGGATCCTGGGGAGGGGAAGGGCGGGGGGGGGTGTCCTCAGCCCCCAGGGCTGTGCACAGGTCAGGCCAAAGTGCCAAGGCCTGGAAGCGCGCCTGCGGCTAGGGGACAGCAGTGCGTCATCCTCCTCGGCCTTCTCCCCAAGGGTCCCCGGGACTGGGCTCCAGGGCTGCCTCGGCGTGCACCCCAAAGCCCTCTCCGCCCTCCCGCTCTGCTCCCCCAATCTCTGAGCGCCTGGCGCCCCCTCCCCGCTCCCCCCAAAGCTTCCCGACAGCAGCTGCCAGGGCGCATGAACAGCCAGAGCCCCGTGTTCTCCAGTCTCAGAAATAACGCGCGTCCCTCCCCCGGGCCTTGTCGCCAACTCGATACATAATTAGGTTCTTTTGTTTTAGCTTGTTTCCAATTCTCAGGATTGCATTTTCTCCTTTCGCTCTAATTTTAGCCTTCATTTGTACAAAGCGCAATGACTCCAGGACGCAGTGGGAGAAGTCCCCCCCCCCCCCGCAACCCACCCACCCAGGGGACCGTCACTGACTTTGGTCCCAGCCTCCGGGGGCTCGTCTGCAGTGTGGGCGCCGAGCACACACCCTCACCCTGGGCCCTGGGCTGAGGTGCCCGCGGCCAGTGTGGCGCGCACAGCGTCTGGAGTCCCCGCCCGAGTCGCAGGTCCCCGCCGCTCATCCGGGACTGTGGCCACGCCCCCAAGTGGCCACGCCCCCCACGCCTGGTCTGCCACGCGGTAGCTCGGTGCCAAGGTGGATGGCTTTTGGGGACCTAGCTTTGGAAAGTCACCCCGCATCTCTTCCTCCCAGCCAGGGGCCTGGCGGGGTGACTAGGCCCACGCCTGGGGGCTGTGCCAGGTCACACCCGAGGGGACGGCTCCTCCGGAAGGCCCCCTGCGCAGGCCGTGTCACACCCCATCTCCTTCCGCCCCGCGGGAGCAGAGGCAGCCGCGAGGACACCGCTCAGCGTCCGTGCAAATCCCCCGGACACGAATTCCTTCTCACGCGCTCCGAGCCCTGTCCTCGTGGTCTGGCGGGTGCCAGTGTGGCTCCTGCTCCCTTGTCGCCCCTCCCTTCTGTGAACCCTGGGTGACAACGAGCAGAGTCCAGCCGCGTCTCTGGACACACGAGCGCTGTATGAGGCGTGGGGTGCTGGCCGGATGCTCCCTGCTCCGTGTGTCACAGCGAGGCGACACCCTGGGCGGGGGGTGGCGGGGAGGAGGTGGGGAGACGCTCTCTGGCTTTAAGTGCGAAGCTGGGGCCGTGGAGCAGACGTCCGGCCGCGCTCCCGGGGACCCCATGACTTATGGATGTCTTGCTCACAGCAGAGCATAAATTCTTCACTGCAGCCTCCATTTGTCCTCCGCGAGGACCACCTCCGGGCTCATGCAATATGAATGACGCTTTGTAATGGCCGTGCGCGGGCCCTGGGGGACCCCGCCGCCTCCAGCAGACAAAGCGAGCCGCAGGCGCTCCCGGCGGCCCCCAGACCCGCGTCCGCCCAGCGCGGCCTCGCTGACACCGCTCGGCGTCTCGCATTGAACACAGAGTGAGGTCTGCCCGCCAAGGTCGCGTGTGGCCCGACGTCCTGATGCTGAAATGCAGGGTCCCCTGCCCGGGTTCCCGAAGAACCCGGCCTGGTCTGAGGAAGGGGGTGGGCGGGCCGAGCGCGCACCGCACGCCAGTCATGGGCAGGGGTGCAGTGGGCAGGTGGCCCCCAGCCTCTCCCCAGACGCCCACTCACAGCTGCCCGGCCCCTGGCGCCAGCCTGACCCTCCACGGCCCCCAGGCGCCCTGGAGCTGGGGCGAGTGGTGAGGGGTGATTCTCGTAGCCTCCACCCTCAGGCCCGCTGATCTGTCTGCCTTCCTAACCCCACGAGAGCGGGAGGCTGTCGGCCCTCTCAGCAGCCTGTGCTAACACCGGGACGAGGATGGCTGGGGACGCCCTCCAGGCCGGAGACTGGAGCCCGCCATCGGCGCTGGCCAGGAGGGGGAGCTGGCTGCTGGCCGGAGCCCTCCTGACCCCGCCCTGGGCGCAGGGCTGTGGAGTGTCCTTATGCCCAGGGCCCAAGAGAACCAGCAGAACCCCAAGGGTCCCTCTCCAGACGGCGCGTGAGCAGATGAACCCACCCCCCAATGGAGGACAGGTCATGCACCAGGGCGTCACTCCAGGCCCGGGACAGGCGGTGACATGACAGGGCTGTGTCCCAGGCAGGGGACGGTCAGGCCTGCGGGGACGCTGGCATGGAAGCAGGGGTGGAATGGGGAGGAGATGCAGGAAGCAGCAGGCCAAGGGGAGGGGCCACACCCCCCATCTCCTCCCTGCTCCTTGGGGGCACGCGCCTGGCACCCACAGACGCTGGCGCCCCAGAGGAGCACGGGGCCTGCGCTCACCCCTCCACGGACGTCCCCATCTGCGCTTCACCGCCTTCACAACTTGTCCCCTCTTGATACCTCCTCCTCGCTAGTAAACGGCGTCCCCACCCGGGGTCCATCCCAGCCAGCTGGCTCTTGCGTCTCCACTGCAGCCCCTGCCCCTCCCTGCACCGGTGCTCCAAGCTGGCCGGAGGGGCTCACACGTGTCCCTCCAGAAGGCCCATGCAGCCACTGTCACACAGACACGTAGCCCCAAAGAGTAAAACGTGGGCGAAACTGAGAGTGCACCCCGCTCTGTGGAAGGGCTGGGAACCACCAGGGGGGCAAACTGAGGCAGCCCGGCCACCCCGAGTGCACCTGCCAATCCCAGGGAGGGGGCGGTGCTGAGAAAGAGCCCCCCTGCCCCTGGCCCCAGGCACCTCCCTCGCCCAGGGGTGTCTTCTGAGATGCCTTTTACACCTGCTGCGTCCCAAGCCCGCGGGATCCCTGGGGGTGATGTCATCAAGCCAGTCTCACATCTGAGAAGATGGAAAATCAGAGAAGTTAACGGACTTGTTTGAGGTCATGGCCCAGCGCTAGGTCGCGACCTGTTACAGGTACATCCGGGTGACGAGGCTCGGCATACGCTGGGCCAGGAAGCCGCCTGCGCGGGAGCTGGGCAGTGAGGAGGTGCAGGCCCCCACCAGCAGGCGCTGTGCCACCACGCCCGGCCTGCTGGACACTCAGGTCCAGAGGGGAGGCCGTGTGAGCCTGGCGTCAGCCCCGCCCCTGTCCAGCTGCAGGCGGGCTCGGTCCCCACCGCCGCTGCCCCTGCCAAGGCTGGACGGGGAGCATGAACACCCCGCCCTCTTCTGGGGCTCTTGCCAGCCCGGGAGAGCTCAGGCCGCCAGCCACGCCCCGCCTGCGACACAGCCTGCGACACAGCCTGCGACACAGCCTGCTAACCCACAGGCCCATCTGTCTTCCCCAGCTTTTTTATTTTTTTTCTTTTAAGAGAGAATGGAAAGGAAATAAAAAAAAAAAAAAAGGCAAGCCTGAGAAGGAGATGCCGGCGATAAAAGGCACATGTGGGTGACAAAGAAACTATGACATAGTCAAATTTTATTAATGGCTCCCCCATATGCATTCCGAGGATAATTAACCATTCACAGGTGAAATTAGCTGATAGGGGTGGCTGTCTCCAGCAAATTGAATGAGCTCCGATTACATCAATAGTTTTCAACCAGTGTCCCTGGTTATCAAACCATCGAATAAATTTGTCCACTCTCTTCTTTTGGGGGGGAAAGAAACTTTAATTATCCAGCCCCTGCGTCTGGCAGGTCATTAATAAAACGTAGTTATCGGGCCGCAGGTTCGAGAGTGTTACTGTTATCCATCTTTTATCTAAATAAACATTTGGAGAATGTCCTCAAAATTATTATAGATGCTTCGGCCCCGGCCCGCACTAGGAATCTCTCCGCGGAACCGGCTGCGTTGGATGCGCGGCGCGTGGTACCCGCCGCCCGCCGGCCTCCCGCGGGATGGCGCGCGGGCCCGGGCTGCGCATGCGCGAGGCATCTCGGCCCTGCAAATGCAGATAAGGGCGAAGCGCCGCCCGCGGGCGCTCCCGGGCGGGAGTCCCGCCGCCCTGGTGTCGCGCATGCATCGCTTATTCTCACGCCACATATATCACTGACAGAGGGGGACCCGAACGGCCGCCGTCACGCGGAGCGGGGCCCCCGGGTCTCGCGGCGCGCTCCGTGGAGACAAAGACCGCTTTCCACAGCGCGCAGTGCTCCGTCTGCGATAGGGACGGTCCTCCGGGAGACCGCGCAGGCCCGGCTGTTGTTCACGCGACGCACGAAAGCGGGTGGCGGCTGCGGCGCGTCTCACTCTGGGGGGGGCGGGGGGCTCCAGACGGGATCAGCATCACCCGCTCCGGGCAGGACCTGGTAGAATGACTCCACGGCGCGCTGGCCGGGTCCCCCGGTCGCCGCGCTAGTGACATTCCCCCTCGTGGTCACCGCCCGCTCTACCGCGGGCACCCGCACCAGGCCGCTGCCCCCCGGGGCGCAGGTGGGCTGGCCAAGGCCAGGAAAGCGGATTCCCCGCCCTGATGGAGGACGGCTGAAGGGAGGAAGGGTGACAGGAAACCGAATGATGGATTTATGTTATGTCACCGCCTCCTCCGTTCTCTGAACAGTTCCCTGAGTATAGAAGCGAAAAATAAATAAAAACAAAGTGGAAACAGCTGCCAGGATAGTCACCAAACAGAATTCCGGGTGGCCCCGGCCGAGGTCCTCACCCGGAGTGGCCCTGGCCCAGGTCCCTATCCCGTGTCGCGGGGCCGGAGGCCGCCTGTCCATCACCAGCTCCAACCGGAAGTGGCCGCTCGCCCCCAGCGCACCCGGGGACAGCAGACAGGCCGCCGGCGCCCTCCTCGCCTTGCTTCCTGCAGACACGGAAGTCGACAGCTAAGGCTTGGCGCAGCCGTCACATCCCGCGAGACTGGCAGGAAGCGGGGTGCAGGAATGAGACCTGGGGTGTGATCGGAGCCGGCCTCCGAGACCCTGCCGGGGGGGGGGCGGTCCCGAGTCGGGCGTGGAGGTTTGGGGGTGACCAAGCTTAACCAGCTAGAGCGGTGGGCTCCGTCCAAGACCCGGGGGAGGACCGGGCGCCTGAGATGGCCGTGGTGAGGGCGTGACAGGCACGCAGTTCCTGACCCCGGCTGGGCGCGCGGCCGCCCCGCTTCCCATCTAGGTTGCGGGCCGTTGGGGACCCAGCGGCAGGGAGTGGCGGGTCCGTCTGGCGATCGGCACCTGCCCAGACCGTACACGCGGGGGTCAGCTCCGCGCCCGACGCGGTGGCCCTGGCACGCCTGGAGCAGCGTCCACGGCGCGTGTTTATATATATAGGTAATTTTTGTTTCACAAAAAATCCAAATCATCTCCCAGAGTTATTTTCCGCCAAGGTGAAGGTCCTGACAGGGAGTGTCTGCTGGCCCTGGAGGCCGGGGACAGGCAAGGGGCGGTCCCTGAACGCGGGGGACAAAGCACTCTGGACCTCCTGGGACAGC
Organism: Macroglossus sobrinus; assembly: GCA_004027375.1. Lineage (NCBI taxonomy): Eukaryota > Metazoa > Chordata > Mammalia > Chiroptera > Pteropodidae > Macroglossus > Macroglossus sobrinus. The sequence continues at coordinate 26,450 of PVKZ01005143.1, forward strand.
AAGGCCCCTTGCCCGCAGGGCACCCACTCTCCCTCCCCCGCTGCAGACCGTCCCTTGCAGCAGAATTGCATCCGGTGGGTCCCCTCCAGGGCCCCCGGGGGCCAGGGCAGGGTCCGAGCAGGGCACGGAGGGCACTGCAGGAGGGAGACCTCCCGGGTGTGGGCAGAACCAGGCCGAGCTTGGGGCTAAGTCAGGGCGGAGCTGGGGGCGGTGGAAGCTGCCGGCAGGGATGCGCGGGGCTCAGGCGGGGACAGTGTTCGCAGGCCACCCAGCCACCGGGGCTGTTCCCCGCCCCCACCCCGCACTGCAACCCCGCGCCTTCCTCCGCCCCCTTCTTCACGGCCTCACCCAAACACCTCTCCTCGGAGGGGCCCGCGGTGAAGTTGTCGCCAGCGGGGAGACACTGTACACCCTCAGCGTCAGGCCAGGGAGCAGTTGGACCAGAACGCAGCCTGGGCGGGACCAGGGCCTGGGGACAGGCACCTTCCCAGTCACCGCGGCCAGGTCCCGCAAGGGGCCGCATCCCCAGTGCTCACAGACCCGCCTCCCCGCGCCCTGGGGTGCCGGCTTTCACTTAGAAACCATATTTCCACGCCTCCTGGGACTGCCGCTTCCCAACAAAGTTTCCTGAGGCGCCAGCCGCGGCCGGTGGGTCCGGAGAACGCGAGTCTCTGCCCTGGCGCCGCTCCCGATGTGTCCACGTTCACACCCACAGCCCCGCTGCCTCTCTGGCCCTTGGCCTCTCACTCCCCCGCACCTCTGCCCTGCTCCCCACCTAGGCCTCCCCACTGTATAATTAAAGGGCAGGGACTTTTTTCCCTCGGCTGCACGGAGTGAAAAATGCCAGCCGTTCCCACATTTCAGAGGCCCAGCTGCTACCGGCATTACCTATGACTTAAGACATCAAGGTTCGCACGGCGATGAGAATGCATTGTGTTGTCGTGAGCGAATGGCGCTGTGAATTGCTGTTTTGCATTAAAATAGTGCTTATTAGGAACGGTAGGAGAGCGATACAGGAGGGCGCCAGGTTTCATATGATTGTCCCCAAAAGCCAGTTCCTCCGAGGAGCTACTTCCCAGCTGCGTGGGGTGTGCCATCGCGCCCTGGGGCTGGCGTCCATCTTTCTCCCCGCGTCCCCTCTCTCAGCATTTAGGGAGGGACCGTGCTGTGCACAGCTCCGGGGCGGGCAGTGGACATACATAGATAAGGCACGACCCTTCCCTCTGACAACACACGTCTCCTGGAGGACCAGGTGCCACGTGGGCAGGCGGTGGGGGAGGGGCAGTGACGAAGACGCAGTGGGTGTCCTCTGAGCGGCAGAGAACACCCGAGGGCATATGGCAGAGCGGAGACTGATGCGTCTAAGCCAGCAGATGTGGGACCCACGGTGGCTGAAATCTCAGCAGTAGGAGGGGCTTCCGCGAGGTGGCAGTCACCCCTCCTCAAGCACTTTTGGGAAATGGTTGTCCGTCCTCTACTTGGGTGCTTCCGGGAGTGGAGACCCTGCCACCTCGTGAAGTCCTGCGGACACCGATTCAAGGCTCCTCCCAGCCATGCCCCAAAGCCACGTCTTCGGCGTGGATGTCTCATTTTGTAGCCTCCATTTTCTCTAGAAAATAATTTTTTTTTCTTTCTGCGAGAAGGAGTGAGGTAGGGGATCCAGGAAGCGCACCCAAAATTCATCGCCGTCTTCTTGAAATACTTATCCCTCTTTATCCTTTACCCACAGAGGATGCAAGTGAGATTCGTCAGTGAGTTAAAACGATCAGGTCTCGGGCAAGCATTGCGAGAGGAGAGAAGAAAATAGGACATTCCAAACAGCATCGGTAGATTGGAAAACGGTGGAGCGATGCTGAATTTTGAGAGACTGAAAAAAAATCACTTCGAAGAGGCGGCTTTGGCCTTTATCTCATTATTTACATTCATTCGGAAAAAAATTGACACTTAAAATAAAACTTGAAAACTTCTTGAAAGGTATTTTTCCGGGCGTGCAAGTGAAGACTGACAATTATTTGGGCTCAGCCCTTTGAAGACGTAATTCCATCGTCTCCTGGCTTCCATATTTATTGTGGAGAAGTCAGATGTCAGGCTAACCGCGACAGTTCTTTGCTTTATAATCTGCCTTTTCTCCAGATCTTCCGTCCGTTTTAAAACTCACGATATTGCATTTGGCTGCAGATTTTGTTTTCTATGCCTTGGTTTGGATGTCCGCTTCGGAGTCTAAGGATTTGTGTGTTTCCTCAATTTTAGATAATTCTCAGCTATTGGCTCTCTGTACGTTGACTCAATTATGTCCCTTGTGAACCTCGACCAGATAACATATCAGACCTTCTTACTCCATCTTTAATATCTGTTACCTTTGTTTCTCATTTTTTATTTATTTGGCTCTGCGTGGTGAACCCTGGATAATTTTTCAGATTCATTTTCTCGCCCACTTATCCTCTCTCCATCGGTGTCATCTCTGCTGTTTGATTCATCTGCACATGTTTTATTTTTACTGTTATATTTTTCCATTTATGGAAGTGTATGCAACCCTCCTGTTTCCAGTCTATGGAATGGTTTTCAGTTCTTGTCTATAAAAATAAGCTTTATGCTACACTGTTTTATTTTGTAACCACTTTCTTGAGGTGTAATTGACCTTTCCACGCAACAAACTTTGCATATTTAAATGTACCATGTGACACATGGTGACAGGTGCACGCCATCATGAAACCATTATCACAACCAAAATAGCGAGCATACATCCCCCCAGTCTGTGTTTTCACTTACTGGTGGACACTTGGTTTGTGTCCAGCTGGGGCTGTCACGAATAAAGCTGCCCTGAGCATTGACACACAAGCTGTGTGGGGACCCGTGCATTTGTTTCTCTTAGATAAATACCCAGGGGTGAAATGGTTGGATCACTGGGTAGGTGTGCGCCCTGCTTCTTAGTGAACCCCCATCTGTCTTCTGGAGTGGCTTCGGGCAAATCCTACCAACTCTCAAGGGAGAAATCGTACTATTTTTGCACAAACTGAAGATGAATTTTTTTCTCAAGTCATTTCATAAGGTCAGCATTATCCAGATACCAAAACCAAACAAAGTCTTGCAAGAAAAACATAGCGGACAAAAATACTCATTTATACAGATGCAAAATTCTAAAATAATTTGAACAACTTGAATGCAACAACACATAAAAAGATCATTTGGCATGACCAAGTTCATGCCGATACTGTGAGGTTGATTTAACAATCAAAGTTCACCAGAGTGATTCATGTCAGTAACAAAGAGAAATCACAGGACCTCAACATACACACGAAGAGGGGGCACACAGTCAACCCATCACAGGACACCGGACATCGAGAAATCTCATCTGTTGTGTTTCTATAACTATTGCTGAGCTTTATTCAAGAACCAGGTTGAGTTTCTTAGGGGACAGACTGGTCCCGTGGGTGTCATTTTCAGGAGCGTTTCGGCAGAACCTGAGCAGTGTTCATTCGAGGGACAGTTAGCCTCTGTGACCGAGGCAATTCTCTTCTGTGTACTCTGCTCAGGGCCCCATAAATCCTCACAGGTTTGCCCGGTGGGAGCCGGCAGCCCAGCCCTGGGTGAGTGTCCGGCTCTCCCTCAGTTCTCTCCCCCTGACCTCTGCAGGCCGCTCACACCCAGGCGCCGGTCTGCACCGCCTGGTTCACGGCGGAGACCTCCTGCCCATCTCATACGCTCTCTCTGCGTCTCTCCTCCTCCAGCCCCTCCTGCAGGCCCCTCCTGCACACCCCATGCCCCTGCCACTGCCACGGACTCAGCTCTGCCTCTTGCTCGCTGGCCGCCCAGGCCGGGCCTGAGTCCCTCTCTCCCCACATCACAGCTGGGAGCAGCCTCGAGGCAGGAAGACGAAAAGATTTTAGGGCTCAATTCGCTCACTTCTTGTCCCTCGTGGACTGTTGCCTTTTACTACCCGATACCCGGTGTCATTACTGTACTTACCGCTAAAATCCTTTCTGAAACCCTGTCCAACCGTCAACAGAATAAGCCGATAAAAGCGTCCAGGGGCACGTGAACCCACGAGACGCAGCTTTATCGAAGCGCTGTGCCAGCTCCGGGCGTGATATCAGGTGCCAGTTCTCAGTTATCTTGGGAACGCTGACATCTTACCTGCAGATCGGTGACAAGGAAATCTGCTCCCAGTTTATCTGGTAACGACACACACACATGACAAGTGTGGCATTGCGCGTGAGCACCGAGTCACCGGGTTGGTGAAAGAGAAGATGACCGATTACCTTCTGGAAATGGAACTGCTCCACACAGGTGGGAGGGGTGGGTGAGGGGGTGGGGAGTGGGGGGCGAGCAGGATCAACCCGTCTTATTGATTCCAGGGGGCTTGCCTCCCCAGGGCAGATGGCCTCCACGCCGCAGACATCCTTGGGTGCTCACAGCCTCACCAAGAGACCAGAAAGGTCCCCCCAGTGGGGCCCCAAATGTGAATCTCGCCTGCAGGAGAGGACAGTGGCACATGAGTGTCTTGCGGGTGACAAAGGGGGAGTGATTTCTGTAGCTGGGAGAGCCCAGGGTGGTGCTAATCTGAGGGGTGGGGCATCAGGGCAGAAGCCCCTTCTTCCTCACCTCCCATGGGTGCCACCAGCGCCCACCTCAGAGGGGAGTTGTGACCGGAGGACCCTCGTCCAGAAAGGTGGTGCCATCCCCTGGTCACCCTCGAGTGCCCTGGTCCCCTGCCTGTCTGGAGGCAGCCACCTGGACGGGGCTCAGGGGAGGAGGGGCTGGATGTGACATGCGTGGATGGATGACGGCAATTTCACCTGCCTCTGCCTTTTGCTTCCTCCAGATGGAAATCAGCCGTTCAGATAACCTCCCGGAGAGCGAGCTGACATGTGACGGGAGCGGGGACAAGTGATCGGGCTGGAGCGACGGGAGGGGGACTCAGCGCAGGGCTGAGGCTTTGCCGAGTGTACATTTCATGGCGGCAGCGCTCGGTGGAAGCCACAGGCCGCCAGGTTTCACCGCTCCCCGGGCGGGCGAGCCCCGGGCACACCCCGCCAGGCAGCAACAAGCCCGTCTCTTCTATGTCACTGCACATTGTGGCTGTCGCTTCATGACGGAGAGTGGCCAGACCAGCCTGACACCTTCTGTCCCTGCTCAGCTCCACACAGACACACACACAGTGACCACCCCGTGGACGCACACGGCACACGACACAGGACACACGTGTATTATGACACACCAAGGCCGTTTCCCCAGCGGCGGGTCCCCTCAGCAGGGGGCCGTCCCAGGTGCACCCGGGGCAGGTGGCAGGCCCGGCCTGGCACCCCTGTTCATGACACATACGCCCTGACTGTCGCTGCTTCTGAGCAGACTCAGCATGAAAGTCCCGGGCACTGTGGCAGCCTGGCCGGAGGTGGTGACTTGGACACTGCCTGCTGCTGTCCACATGTCCAGGCAAGACCCTCCAGCCAGGACGTGTCCCGCCCACCTGACGGGGAGTCAGCCACACTTGGGCACTCACCGCCAGGCTGACTACTCGGGGAGAGGACAGCCCGGGGGGCGCACAGAGCTGGGAGACCTGGCTGCATCTGGGGGCCCTGCAGACCCCTGCGAGGAGCCGGCTGAGCTCGCTGGGTCCTGGCGCGGCCCAGGCGGCGGCGGCCTGAGAAGCAGCAGCCCTGGAGGCCACCCGATCGGGCCCAGAACAGGCACGACAAGTGGAACAAGAGACGGTGGACGGGGGACAGCCGTGACCTGGTTCCAGAGGGGACACGGTGGCCGCCAGCTCTGCTCGAGGCCCCGCGAGGCCTTCTGGCTGCGGTGACAGCACCCGAGGAGCCTGCGCGGCAGCGGCTTCGCGGAGGGGCCAGCAGGAGCCCGCACCCTCCCACGCAGCCCGGTGATCACCTCAGGCGGGGCGTGTGGATGTCACCCGAACCCCGCTCCTCCGTCTCCGACGAGGGGCCCTGCCCCCTAGAGTCTCCTCCCATGCTCTAGACTGCTGTCCGGCTGCAAAAGTCACACACCCACGCTTGGAACCCCGTTTCCTCTCAAGGTCCCCTGGTGCCACAGCGAGGAGTGCAGGGAGCGCAGGCACCGAAGGTCACGTGACCTCTGCACCGGGCGCAGCCGAGGAGGCGACACCAGCCGATGCACTGTTTGCCGCGGGCGGCTTTTCGCCCGCAGTGGGGGGCCCTCGTGCCGTCAGCTTCACGCCTGGGGAGACCTAAGTTTACTTGGCGTTTCCACAAACCTGTGGCACGGGGCGCGTGTGATCGGGGTCCCTGCCTTCTATTCCGTCGCTGGTTCACACGCGGCTGTGCGCGGTGCGGCTTCGGACACGGCCGTGCGCGGTGCGGGGTCAGGACGCAGCTGTGCGCGGTGCGGATTCGGACACGGCGGTGCACAGTGAGGGTTTAGACATGGCCATGCGCAGTGCGGGGTCAGACGTGGCGGTGCGCGGTGCGGGGTCAGACGTGGCCATGCGCAGTGTGGGTTTAGATGCGGCCAATCACGGTGCGGGATCAGGACGCAGCTGTGCGCAGTGTGGATTCGGACACCGTGGTGCACAGTGCGGGTTTAGACGTGGCCATGCACAGTGCGGGGTCAGACATGGCGGTGCGCGGTGCGGGGTCAGACATGGCCATGCGCAGTGTGGATTCGGACACCATGGTGCACAGTGCAGGTTTAGACGTGGCCATGCGCAGTGCGGGTCAGACGTGGCCGTGCGCGGTGCGGGGTCAGACGCAGCCGCGCGCAGCGCCCTCGCCACTCGGTGCCCGCCGGGCCCCCAGGAGGCCGGTCTCCGCGGCAGAGCCACGGCACCGGGGCGAACGCGGGGCGGGCACCGCTGCAGCCGCGTGTGTCCAACGGGCAAGCGCTGGCTGGGAGACGAAACGGACGGAACCACCTGCCGGATTCCAGGTTCAAAACCTCCGCCGTGGGTCCATGAACTCACAGAGCATTTGGGGGCAGAGAGCTGCCGCTGCCCAGGGAGCCGGGGGACCCCACCACGCCGGACACAGCCCAGACGCCCCCGGGCCGCCCAGGGGCCAGCTGCAGAGGCGGGGAGCCCGTGCGCCCCACCCGGCCCTGCGGGCCTCAGGGCGCGCGGGGCGCTCTGCCCTCCCCCGGCTGCCGCGCGCGCCTCTGCTTCCCCAGCTCTGTTCGAAGCCACTCTCCGAAGCTTCTAACACACCTTTGGGACCGAAAACTCCGAGGTCCATTAGCCCTATTGTCCAAGCCTGGGCGTTCGATGTGATTTTAAACGGTGCGACAGCTCTCCGCTCCAGCTTCCCGGGGGCACGCGGAGCCGCAGTGTCACCTGGCCTCCCCGGGGCGCCCTCGGCCCAGCCCGGGGCCCCGGCGGCCCCTGCCACGCCCGGCTGCGGGCAGCTGACGGGCCACAGGCTGGTTTCAGCTGCTCAGGGCTTGCGCGGCCCCCTGGATGGCCCGTGGGGGACCCCATGGCAGATACTAATAGCAGCAGGCTCTTTCCATCTCTCAAGTCCCCTTTGAATTAATAAGGACGTCCCTCTTCTGTTTTTCATCCGCAAAGAGACTCCCTCTGCATATTCATTTGATGTTAAATTGATGGATTAAATTATCCCCAGCTCAAAATCAATCCCGCGCCATCCATTAGCGTGGGCGGCACCCCCATCCCCCCCCCGACTCCACCCCTCCACCCCCCGCCCCCCACAGCCCCGCCGGCGACCGAGCGCGGAGAGCGCATCCAGAGACGCCCATAAGTCCAGGCCTGTCGTGTGTCATTTTGAACAAAGGGCAGGAATAGCCAGCTGCAGGGGTGCCATCAGGCGCCGCGCAGAGACCCCGCAGCTCGGCGGGGTCCATGGCCAGCATCTCCGTCCCCCCACGGCTCTCCCTGGGCTGCTGGTCACCGGGACGGCTTCCCTGGGTCCCCGGCACCGTGCGCAGGCAAACGGCAGCCTCCGCGCTGAGCTGCCCTTTGCCTTCCCGAGGCGCAGCCGTTAACAAGTGCCAGGCGGGCACCCCGCCCCCTGCCCCCTGCCCCCGCCCCAGTTTGAGGCAGCTCAGCAAGTAGACACGTGCCATGTGCAGGAACCTTGCCTCTGCGTCTCCCGGAGCACCACAAGGTGGCCGCGTGTCCACGGGTGCTTGATCTCCATATTGGAGCGAGCCCCTGAGCACACGGGGGCCACGCAGGGCTGCAGGCTGAGGAGGGTGACCAGACCCAGGCCCTCGGCAGAGGCAGAGGCCAGGGGCCCACCCCGGATTCTCTGTGGCAACCAAATCTGAGTCTAGTTCTGGGGGTGAAACTGTCCGGAGCAGCCCTTCCATCACCCTTTCCTTCTCTCCCCTTAGGAATCTTAGTCTTTCCCCATTTAGCGCTTCCCTCCATCCACCCTCCCCGGCTTCCCCTCCACCCACAGCTTAGCGTCAAGGAAGAAAGCCGGGTCAGGACTGGGATGCAGCGGGTGGGGGAGGGGGGCAGAGCCCCAGGCCCCGTTCCTCCCTCACCAGACTTTCCTGCAGCCCCATCCAGGCCCATCCAGCCCCATCCAGCCCCATCCAGCCGCAGCGCCTGTCCCCCAGCCCAAGGTCTCACTCAGCAAGTTATTCCGCTCCTCGGCTGCAAGTAACTCCCTTCCTGAGTGGAAGCCAATATATAGGACCAGGTGTATTTTGTTGTAAATCGTTGGGACTTTTACTGCCCAGTCAGAGGGAGCGGGTATCAGCAGGACACACATCGCCGAGAAACCTAGAGACAACTACAATACATATAAAAAGTCACCGTTTTAGAGACTTGATGGGGCAGTGATGGGAAGGAGAGCAGGTGGACGAGAACATGAGTGTTGGGCCAGAAAGACAAGGCGAAATCCCTCGCATTGTCACAGTGCTTAAGAGACAATGTCCCACTCACTTGGAAGGCCTGTGATAAAAAAATGACATCCCTCTCCATCCGGGTATTTGCCAGATTTTAAAATCTAAGGAATATGGATGTCTCAAGATGGGCTGAGCCTACATATAATACAACCCAACCCCCAACCCACTTTAATTCCCTGTGGGAGTGATGTGACCATTCCTTACTCCGTCTGCCTAAGAGAACAGCAAACGAATCACCTCAGAATGAAATAACACCATCTTCAGACCTGGTAGTTATTTGAGTATTATCGTCCAGCTTTTGAATTATCTCAAATTTTGTGATACATGTAAAGCAGCAGAAAAAAATAATAGTTAATAAAAAATAATAGAATAAAAAAAGATTTGCAAATACTTAGATTTGGGAGTTACTAACAAAGAACTTTAAAATAATTCTTATAAATATGATACAGGAAATAGCCAAACAGATAAAATCGATTAAAAATAGGAAATTCAATAGAGAAAAGGATCCATACAAAAGAATCCAGTTGGCATTCTACAGATGAAAAATGTAATATTTGAATTTAAAATTGTATCAGGAGTGTTCACTAATAGCCTGGATATTAACTGAAAGACAGATCAATTTTAAAAAATACCCTGACACCCAGAGAGAAAAAAAGAATGAGAACTGGACAGACTATGAAAGCTATGTGAAGCGTGCTCAGAAAGGGAGCACCCAACCCAACAGAGGGACTGAAGGGAACTACATTTGAAGATCTCATGGCTGAAATCATTTTTCAAAATGAAAGGCTTCGACCCACAACTGAAGACACTCTATGAACACAAACCTAATAAATGCAAAAGAAACCACACCTGGACGCATTACAATCAAACTATTGAAAACCTAATACAAAGGAAAAGCTCCAAAAAAAAATTAGCCAGAGGAAAATGACACGGGCCCTTCCAAAGGAGAAGAAAACCAAGACTAACGAATAACTTTTCCCTGGAGACGATGGGAATCACAGGATGATGGAGTGCGTCTTTCAGTATGGAGAGAAACGAAAAAACTACCACCCTAGAATCCCATACCCCACAAAATCATCTTTGAATCACGGAGATTAAAAAAAAATGCTGGAGAAGATGCGTCTCCAACAGGCTTGAATTACAAGGCACAGTAAAGCAAAGCTGGGCTAGAGGGAAGGAGGCATAAAAAGACACGCAGCGAGGAGCTCCAGAAAGGCTAATGCTCACGGTAAGTATGGCTTCCTTAAAGCGATCACAGCAACGACATCTTGCAGCATTTCTAACAAAGGTAGAAGTAAACTATAACACCGAAAGCACAAAAAGCAAGAGTGAGTACAACAAAACATTATGCGAGATTCGTCAATTGCTTAGGAAATGGTAAAAACACATATTCAAGGTGCATTTTCATAAATCAAGTATGCATAATCTACAGGGTAATGAAAGGTGTGTAGATATGATGCCAGTGGAGGAGGGGAGAATGAAGGAATCGAGGTACCAGGTTGTCCCAAGGGGAGAGGAACAGTAAGGGACAGACGGAATGAACAGAAAACAAATCACAGGCTCTCCGACCAGCAGTGCATGCAAGTAAATTAAATGTTAGCGGACTGAATCTCTCCTCTATGACAAAGCTTGTCAGACTGGCTGTATAAAAGAAAAAGAAAAATGTTGCACCTCTGTGCTTCTTAAAAGAGACATACTTGAAACAGAATGTGGGAACAAGCAAACACCAGCCAGCAGAAAGGCACTGAGGCTGTGGTAGCATAGGACAACCCATAATTTGGGGTGAAAGTTACTGGTAGAGGTCAAGAGAGGTACTAAATACTTCGTTTTTTAACAAAAGTACTCCAGATCCAGACAACATCACCGGTAAATCTTTTCAAATAACGCAGATGGAAGTAAAAACCATGATATATAAGCTTCTTCCAAAACCATAGAAAGAGGCAACACTCCCAGCTCCTTCAGGAAGCTAAGACAATCCTAATATGAAACCTGACGAGAACCTTACAAAGAGGACACACCACAGACCAATGTCTCTCGTGAACAAGTAACGGATAGATCAAACCCAGCCAAGAATAAAAGACAAATATTAATATTCAATGGTAACACATCACGGTCAAGAGGTTTTATCCCAGAAATGCAAGATGGTTGATTCAACCCACTTAATTCAATCCACCATATAAACGCACTAGGAAAATCCATAGCATTGTTTCGGCGGTGACATTAAAGGCAATTGACAACATTTTCCCCGACTCAGTTCACAAACAAGGTAAGTGTGTTCATCCTCGCCATTTCCCTTCAGTTCTTCACACTGGTGGCTACAAAACAGTCACGGGGGGTGACGTACAGCACAGCACGGGGATACGGTCAGTGGCACTGTGAGGACCACGCACAGCGCCAGGCGGGCGCTAGTCTGAGCGGGAGATCGCCTCATAAATTAGACTCTTTGCTCCTGAAACGGACATAAAATAAGACTGAATGTCAGTTCATACGAGGAGAGTGAATTTCTTTAGCGTGCAAGACCTCCGCATGGAAGACCGTAGGACACGTTTGGGACAAGTGCCAGGAGGCGCGAACGGAGAGATCTCGCTCGCTGCAGACGAACCATCGGTTGCACGTCTCACTAACGGATGCCGGAACGAATGACAAGCATCTGACGTCATCCTCAGCATCGTCACTCACCAAGGATGTGCAGATTCAAACTGCAACTGGTCAGCCTGCAGGCTGGCTACCGTGAAAAGACCCGGTGACACCAGTGTCCGTGAGCACGAGGACAGAGGGGATTGGCAAAGGGAATTGGCAGGGACGCAAAGGGATGCAGCGTGTTGGACATGTCAGCCATATCTCGTATGCACGAATCTATGACTCCCCCGTGACCCGGGCGTGCGCCCCTGGGCACTCACCCAAGAGCAGTGACAGCACATTCACAAAAAGAGGTGACACTGAATGTTCACTGCAGCGTCACTTGTCATTATAAAAACCGGAAACAGCGCCGGTGCCTGCCAACAGGAGGACGGACAAATGAACACACTCAGACGGGGAATACTACGCAGCTACGAACAAGAATGAAACACCACGAAACCCAGCCACGTGGGCACATCTCAGCGACGTCACCTCCAGTGACAGCAGCCAAGACGTCACCTCCAGTGACAGCGGCCAAGTACAAACAGCACGTGCTACGTGGTGCCATCAGGGATAGAATGAGCTGCACTATTTTATGGAGAAAATGAATCTGAACCCTGGTTACCGGTGGGGGGTGGGTTACCGGCTGGAAGGGAGCAGGAAAGGGTTCTCGGGGTGGAGGTAGAACCCTATCCTCGGTAAATATTCGCATCCCCGGGGGTGTGCCCTTGTTCGAGCTGATCCAGGGTGCACTCAGGGCTGGTGCGCTTCATTCTGAACAGAACCAGAAGCACAGACACCCCCAGCTCTACGTAGCCAGGCCCCGTGTGCAGAGATGTTTAAGAAGCGAGCATCCCGATGGCGGCTGACTTTGAACTACACCGACAGCGACATAAGCTGAGAGACGGGACAGAGGAACGGTGACACATGAGATGCAGCAAATATGGAAAGAAATCCAGCCAGTGAGGGCTGACTGTACAATGCTTTCCACGTGACTATGCTTGAAAATTTTGACCATCAAGTATTAGGAAAATAAACAAAAATCATTCACATAAGCAAAATAAAGGAGGAAAGCCACATAATACTGTCAAGTGATGCAGAAAGATAGAACTCAATAGCAGCTCACGTTTTGAACCCCTGGAAAACTAAGAATAGAAGGCACTTTATTAATTAAAGAGTACCACACACACACGCGCACACTCACACACACACGCACGCGCGCGCAGCAGATAACACAAACTTAATGGTGAAATATTGAACAGGTCCCCCCTGAGGTCGGAAGCAGACAAGAAAGTCCTGCCCTCGCCACTTCCATTAAAAGCGGCTCTCGGGGCCCTGCCCAAGGACAGGGGACAACGCACAGACCGAGATAAAGAAACACTCGTGTAAATAATGTAACGCCGGAGAGGAAGTCACAAAACCGCCGGTAGTCACACGTGTAGACCCGTGAAAATCTGAGACAGCCCACAAAACACAAGAACGAAATACATGTGCAAGGCTCTGCATAAAAGGCCAACACACAAAATTCAGCTCATAATATCGCTACCACACAATGCTGTGTGTGTGTGTGTGTGTGTGTGTATACACACACCTTACTGTTGAATTGCACACCTGAAGCGTACTGGATTTCGTCCAAGGCCCACGTGTGGCCAGGACAAAAGCGGGGGCCACAGTGCACGGGACCCCAAACCTCTCCAGAGCCGTGGTTTGCTGTCTGTGGCAAGATCTTCATCAAGTTTCGGGGGTTATTCTCAATGCAGCGAGTGGTGGGCGTGTGACAATGGGGGGGCCAGGGGACCCCAGGGGGGTTAATGGCGTTCCACGGGTGCCCTGGGTCCCCTGAGGTGTGACAAACGAAGGTGAGCAAACCGCGCTGGGCTACGCAGAGGGAACATCTCTGTGGCCAGACAGAGTCAGTGACCTGGGGGCTAGCAGGGTCATCTGGAGAACCGAGGACACGCACGTCCCCGGCCCCTCCGCCCCACGGGAATCCGGACAGCAGCCGGCATCACCTCCCGTGCTCCCCTGACCCGCCCTCTGCCACCAGAAACGTCCCCTCCCTGGCTGCGGCCGGGGTGATGGAGCAGAAGAGATGGCCGGTGGATTATTTATAAGACGAGCTTCACCTCAGGCCGGTGTCAGAGGAAGTCGCCACCGGGCCGCTCTGTGGGGGCCGGGCCAGGGATGACCAGGGATGGCTGGGCTGGGACGTGCAGCGCGGGGTCCGGGCAGAGACCGGAACCTGGGCCAGAGTGGTCCCTGCGCCTCTGCGTGGGCAGCACGGCCAGCTGCAGTGCCCAGCAAGAACCCCCACAGCCCCCCGGGGCCCGCCCTCTGGGGTCCACAAGCCTGAGGGTCCCCCCACCCCCGTTGTCCCCGCGGAGCTATCTGGACCCCGTTACCCGCCCCCCCGGACGCGGTCTCACAGGACGTCCCCGCGTGCGCTCACCCGCAGGGCAGCCTCCCACCCCGCGCCACACGCCCCGCCACCGGCCAGCATGGGGACCCCGCAGGGTGCTCTTCCTCCAGAAGACTGGGCCCCCTCCCCTGTCACACGTCTCCTCGGCCTTCGGGGAGTCCGAAGCTACTCCTCAGGGTGGCCCCAGGGCCTGGCTGGCCCCCACCTGCCCACGGCAGCTCCGCGAGCTTTCCTAATCAGCGACTGCGCCGTCCCCAGCCTCTCCTGTCTGCCACCGCCTGCTCCCACCCCCCACTAAGACAGCAGAGGGGGCTTGGCGGTGCTGTCACGGGCAGACACAGGTTACCCGTGGAGGTGACATGTGCTCGGGGGGCACCGAGTGGCCCCATGAAGCCTGTATGTCCTCGCATACAGTATGCGGCTGCATGGGCGCGGGTGACACAGCGTTACAGGTGTGGCCTTTGATGGTGGCACATATCTCTCAACACACAACTTCTAAAGGAGAAAGTAACTGAATTGCTTATGTCTAGTTGTGCACGGACACGTGTGCACAGCCCGCACGCCCATGCATGCACACACGCCCACGTGCCCGCGCGTGCACACAGCACGCAGAGCCTCGGGCTGCGTGTTGGCCGCCTCGCCCCCTTGGCGGCCGCCGCGCCGCCTCCCACATGACGTTTGGCGCGCGGGACGCTCAGGCCGCGGGGGTCACAGCAGAGCGCGCGCTGCGCCCCGCGCATCCCGGGAGGAGGCCCTGAGCGCCCCGCGTTCCCGAGCCGCACGGCTGACTCGGGCTGACAGGGGCGCCTTCCCGTGGCCAACAGATCCGGGGAGCCTGGGGCGCTCCGCACTTCCCCGGCTGTTCGCGGGGCCCAGAAGCCCTCGGGGAGGTCAGAGGTCAGGTCGCAGGTGCTGGCGCCGTCTTCCTGGACCCCTCGTGGAGTGGGTTTTAGGGTCTCTGACATCAGATACTAGGAAGAGGGGACATTTTTCTAAGTCTGGACGGGAGGGTCTCTGTCTGCCACTGCTGAGAGAGGGGATTTTTGCTGGGTTCCACAATAGATCCAGCAAACTCGGGCTTAAATGTAAGCCAAGATTCAGCCAAATGAGAAAATCTGAAACAACACAGGTTGGGTCTGATTTTAAGCATATGCAGAAAGGACCCTGGCCACGAGTATCGTCCCTACAGTGAGATGTAGGAGAGAATTAAAAAGTATAGAAAACCATAAACACTCCTGGAAAATACACACACACACACTTCTCTCTTAAAAAAATAATAATAATAATAATAATAACCGCAGGAGTCTTTAGATTTTTTTATATCTCCTCGTGTCCTTTTGGGTCATCTGTGCCTGGCAAGAAATTTGTCCATTTCACCTAAGCTGTTAAATGTCATCACTTTTCATGACGTGTCCTTGTTCTCAATTTAATTTCTGTAAGATCTGTAGTGATGGCCCCTCTCTCGTTCCTGCGATCGGTTTTCCATCTCTGTTTTGATCAATTTACCCAGAGCTTTATTATTTTGTGGACATTTTTAAAGAACGAATTTTTATTTGTTTTCTGGGTTGTCGATTTCCGGTTTTCCCTTTATTATTTCCTTCCTTCGACTCGCTTCCTGTTCCACTTACATTTTCTGTGCTTGATTCTTCAGGCGGAAGCTTAGATCATTGGTCCTAAACCTTCCATTTTCTCTAATATGAGTATTTAACGTCATCAATTTCCCTCTAAGCACCGCTTTGTTGCAAGTTACAAGTATCCGTATGTTGCCTTCTCTTTACCACTCAATCCAAAAATGGTTTCTCATTTCCCCCGAGATATCTTCATTGAAACAAGGGTTCCTTAGAAAGGTGTTATTTAATTTTCAAATAGTTGGGGATTTTCCAGGGTCTCCCTGTTGTTGATGTCTCATTTAATGATTCTGTGGTCACAGAAGATACACTGTATCGTTTCAATCCATGGAAATGTATGGCAGCGTTTCCATATATTTAAATGGGTTGAATGTTTCATAGCTCAGCGTATAGTCGACTTTGGTGAATGTTCCTATGTACTTAAAAATCACCGAATCTTTTATTGCGTTGATTGTCTTCGCAGGTCTGATGATTTTTCGCTGGGGCTGGGAATCGCGGCTCCCAGCGAGAGGCTGGACCTTGGCCCCTGTCCTGGGTGAGCAGGGGCGCATTTTGCCTCCAGGAGGAACGCGGTTTGCCGTGGGGTCAGGTGGACCCCTTGAAGTCCTTGGAGGGTACAGAGCTTAGCCACAGCACAGTCACCGCAGGTCCCAAGCGTTTGACAAGGCGCTGCTACCTCCCGCCTGGCCGGAACTCGGCTCTGGGCCAGCCCTGCGCCCCCCGACTGCATTCTCGGGGTCGTTCTGTGCCCAGCCTTCGCCAGAGACCCAGGAGTGACAGAGACGGAGGAAGTAGCAGGTGAACGCTTAAAAACCACTCTTAGGAGTATGTTCAAGGACGAGGACACGGAACATGATGCGTCTGCTTGTTTTCTTAGTCGCCCTGTGAGAAGCCATGGAGCCACTCACCCTGTCACACGGCAGAGCACTCCCTGGCCCCCCGAGGCCACCAGCAGCCGAGGACGAATTCTCGTTTCTCTGGGATGCTCTGAAGGACTCTGCCCCGTGTGAAGGAGGCAGCCCAGGGTGGGGCCCGGGCAGCTTCCTCTGGCTCTCGGTCCCGACTGCTGCCCGGGCTGAGGACGGAGCGACCCGCCCGTCTCCGATGCCCGCTCAGCGACGTCACGTCGGCCCCTTGAAACCGGTCCTAGAGTGTGCTCCCCCCACAGCCGTCCACAAGCATGGCGAGTCGGGTTTGTTCCCCCGAAATCCAGGCGCCAATGTCCACACGCCCGCCGCTGGGGGGGGGGGGCACCGAGACCAACGTGGTGAGCGGTCACGTGCTCTTCCTCACGTGCCGGGAAAATCACCAAAGACAAACAACAAAGCCAAACAGCCGAGGGAGAGTGGCGAAGGCTGGTGAGGGGACCCACGAGAACGGTGACTGTGACAGACAGCCACGCCCTCACGCCAAGGCACCTGCTGATGCTGTGTTGCAGGGATGACACTGCCACCAAGGGACCCCAAAGCCAGCGACCTGGGGTGCCAGCTCCCGGTCTTCCCAGCTGTCGCTTTCGGAGAAGCTCGGGGAAAGGAACTCGTCGCCAGCTCCAACCCCTCCGCTCAGCGCTGGCTCCGGGAACCTGCCCTTCCCCGTCCAAGCCCCGAGGCCCCGAGCCATCTACTGCCCAGCCAGGCGGACAGCGCGAGTGACCGTCAGGGAAGAACCTCCGGCTATGACCGGGACTCCGGTGGCAGAGCTGCACCGGCCAGAGGGGTGACATCTGAGGTGCTCAGGGAAGGACATCGAGCTGAGCAAATACTTTGTTGCCTTCAGCACATCTGACTGTGACTGCAGTGGCCGCAGATAAGGGCTGGTCAGCAGGGCCCCCCGCGGTGGTGACCCCCGCCCTTCGGTGGCCCTGCTCCGGAGCGAGCCTGGGGCAGGACCAGGGCGCAGGCCGCGGGTCCCCTTAGGCAGAACTGGCGTCTCCGGCGAAGGGGGTCAGGATTTCCGGCGCGCCTGGCTGTGGGCTTCTGCAGACCCCCTTCTCAGAACCTGGCACCCCCTCCCTGCCTTAACCTCCAGCTGAGTGGGAACCCCACCATCTCCCTGGAGTGGCTGTCGTGCCTGGCGCCTGTCTCGGGCAGCAGGCCAGTCCTGAGCCGGCAGGGTCCACGAGGACAGCCCCGTGAGCCGTCCTGGACACGACTGTCCCCAGAGGTCTGGGTTCCCGGAGCCACAGAGCAGGGGACCCGCGCTCCCTGCAGCGGACAGGTGAGCTCCCTAGAAGAGGAGAAGGAGGGGGCGCCTTAGCCGCCCTAGGCGCCCCCAGGAAGGAAGGGCCCGCCCCAAACCCCTGTCCCGGGCGGCCCCCAAGCCCGCGGACATCCCTGCTGGGGGGCCGGGGCGGGGTCCTGAGGCCGCTGCAGCCCCCGAAGGCCCCTCCTCCGCAAGGCGGCATCTCTGCGCGCGCGCGAGGCTCTTGCCCCTGCTGGACCCGCGCCCCAGACGCCACGGCGCGGGGTCGCCACGTTCCAAGGGCAACAGCGCCACCTCCGGGCGAGCGCAGAGGACGCACCGCGCCGGAGAGGGAGAGGGAGGGGGTGCAGCGGAAGGGGGCCGCCTGGGCGGGTGGACTCCAGGTGGGGGAACCAGTGGGGCGGCGACGCCGCTGGGAAGGCGGGGTAGGCGTGAGAGGTGTCCTAACATCTTAAAGAGGTGACAAAGTGCAGAAAACGGAAAAAAGTTCGTTAAATCTTGGAGCCTTAATTGGAAGGGATTTCATTGGCCATCTCAGTCTTATCCCACACGGGGCCCACACGAAGTCACGGTCATGTAGCGCAATGCAAGAGAAGCGCACAGGAAGGAACCCGCGCGGGATACAGTGTAACCGTATTTAATGTGACATGCCACAGTGTGGCGAGATGCTCCAGGCACAATACCACAGAGGAGGAGACAGGCCACTTTGCAAAGCCGCAGCCTGGAGGCCACCTGCAGCCCCTCTGTGGACCCCTGCTGCCTCCGAGGCTGGCACCCCAAGCCTTCCATCTTGGAGCAGCCCTGCTTTCCATCTCTGTGTCCTTGGACAGGGAGACACCCAAGTCCCCACCTGTCCCCGGCCTCCGTCCAAACCTGCAGGCTCACGGCCTCTGTCTATCCTGACGCCGGAGTGCTTCTCTCTGCAGAGGTGAGCGTGCAGGGACCTGAAGTGTCTTCTCGGGCTGCCATTCCTGGTCACTGAAGGTGACCCACGTCCACCTACCCGGCGTCCTTCCTGAGGGCTGTGAGCTCTTGGGGGTGGGGGGGTTCGGCTGGGCCGGGGACGGCCTCGAGCTGGGGCGAGCGTCTCTCCACACTGGCCCTGCCAAGCTCTTGCATGCTCGTTCGTGCCCCACAGCCATTGGGGCCCTGGCGTGGCGTGGCGTGACTGGGCCACCCCTGTCGCCTTCACTGTGGGTGCCATTCCCCGGCAGAGGCCCTGGGTGGGCCCCTTCTTTCATCAACACTGACGGTGGGAAGGAGGCCGTCTGCGGCCGGGAGAGGCCTGGCCCGGAACCGACTGCGCCAGCACCCTGGTCCCGCTTCGGGCCTCCAGAACTGAGGATCCAGCGACCCCGGCCGGGGCGCTTCGCCTCGGCGGCCCCAGCAGACTGAGGCGGAAGTCAAGTCTCAAACACTGCAGATGTCGCCCTGAGCTCTGCACACACCCCGCTTACCCCCGCTTCCCCTCCCCCATCCACCCCATGCCTCAACAGGAGGGTCCCCCACGCGGGCCTTAGATGCGCCCCGAACCAGAGGCCACGAGAAACCGACACTGGGGAGGGTTGGGGGGGCTCTGCGCAGGCGCCCCTGGATTGCGGGCCCTGCCCTGGGTGTGAAGGTCCCTTGGGTGCCATGGAGCTCTTCACAGGGCAGGAGCGGGAAGCTGGCGAAACCCCGTCCCTCCGGGGTCGCAGTGCCCCCCACGTCTGCCCGTCTGATGGGGGCGGGCTGCCCGTTCTCTCCAGCCGCGGGGACGGGATTCCGGAGCACAAAGGGTTCCACGCTGGACGTCCCCTCTGCCCACTAAGTCAGCGCTTCCCGCCGCTGAGCCGGGAAGCCCGCCCCTTCGGCAAAACGCAGAAAATCACTAGCGTGCTGGGAAAAGCGAGCTGGGGTCCCCGAGAAGAGGGAGGGGAGGCCGCTCCCTGCTTCAGGGGGGCGTTCAGAAATTGTCGTCTGGTTTCTCAGCCGCGAGGGCGGCAGGACGCTCGCTGGACGGCGTCCCCGCGTCACCGTTCGGACCGTCAGCGCGGCACGGGGTGCCCTCCAGCCATGCAGAAATGAGCCCCCTTCCCGCGCATCGCGGGGGAGAGCAGGTGGCCGGCTTCGCGATGGAAAATTGCATTTCTCTTCTTCAGGACCCCGCCGGCCGGGCGTGGCCTGCCGGCCCCTCGCCATTAGCCTCGCCCGGGGCCTTGCCCTCCCCACTCGCGCCCCGCGCCCCGCGCCCCGGGCCGGCCGCCCCTCCTGGCTCCTTCTAAATTAAAATTGTAGCTCGTTCAGTCCCATTTACACAAAGCCTCGGCTTTGACACATGCAATTACGGCGAACACGGGGCGGACATGATTGCTAAGGGCTCCAGAAAGAGAGTTTAATCAGAGAACACGGAGTCGTTCCGGCAGCCTGGTAATTTCGCTACTTGCTATTCGTTTACGTTCTTATGTGTTCAGATAATTAGATACACTGGTTCTCGCTTCCCGGGAGGCCAGAAAGGGCAACATTCCTATTCTTTTTACATTAAAAAGATTAAATTATAATATAGGAAATCGGTAACTTTGGGTAGAAATGACAAATTCACACTACATTAATTTCAGTGCTTACAAAATGGTACCAACAATTTGAGCATTCTCTCCTCTCTCGTAGGTGCGCGCGGATTAATTACCTGTCCAGTTGCAACGTCTTGCAAGTCAGCGTCCCACGGACAACGCTGAAATGGAAAGAAAAGAGGTTGGGTTTCCGCCCGCCGCGTGCACCTGCTTCATTCACGTGACCGTCTCAGCCTCCGGAGCGGTCAAGAGCGCGGGACGTACACGGAATGCTCAGTGCGAACGCGGCGGGAGCCACGCCCACCGCGGCCGGAGCCACGCCCACAGCTGCCGGAGCCACGCCCACTGTGGCGGGAACCACGCCCACCGCGGCGAGAGCCACGCCCTCCGCTGCCGGAGCCACGCCCACTGTGGCGGGAACCACGCCCACCGTGGCGAGAGCCACGCCCATCGCTGCGGGAGCCTCGCCCACCGCGGCGAGAGCCACGCCCGCCGCTGTCTGAGCCACGCCCGCCGCGGCGAGAGCCACGCCCACCGCGGCGGGAACCACTCCCACGGACACGCGGTCACAAAGTGACAGGACACGTTTCGGTCGGTACTTTGCCAGCAGGAGCAGACACGGCAGAACCCGCCTGGGAGGCAGCCGAGCACCCCGTCAGCAGGCTCAGCGCGGGGGCGTCGTCCGGGGGGTTGTTTGGTCAGAGGGGTCCCAGTTTGGACAGCAGGCTGGGGGCCTAGCCACGCCGGGCTCCACGCTGAGTGCCAGGCAGCCACTCTCTGGGCGAACAGATGGTGGACGTCCAGCTCCCCACGGAGTCTGGGGGTGGGGACCCTCAGACAGGGCGAGCGTCCATGAGGCTCCCAGCCGTGGCAGGGAACACAGGCAAGCGGGAAGGCTGCAGAGGGACACTGCATCCCCAAATTCCTGTGACCCTGAAACCTGCAAGTGTGTCCACGTCTGGAAACGAGGTCCTCGTGATCTATCGGAGGTCAGGGCTGGGTGGCCTGTGCGACCGTCAGGTTCCTTGGGACTCTCCGGCCCCCGGCAGCTCTGGCCAGCCCTCCCAGGGGGCCCGGACCCGCGAGAAGCTGAGAGAAACCCAGGCCACGTCTCCCAGGCCGGAAAGGAACTTACTTGCTGAAAATCCAGCTATTGCCCAGTGCTACATGAATGGGCCGCGTGTCCCTCTGTCTGCCTGCGGGCCTCTGCGGGCCTCTGCGGGCACAGGCACTGGTGAAGCCTCACCGGGCGCCCTCCCCACCACCTGGAGACACAACTCAGCGGTCTGTCTGTCCAGCTCCAGCCGCCGGGTTGGGCTCCGAATGCCAGGCCTGTGTGTGTGGAACTGACACGGCACCAGGGGGCGCTGCGGGCCGCGTCGCCGCCGGCGCCGGTGGCGGGACCTGGAAGCCAGGCCTCAGAGCTGCCGCGGCCTTCCCCCCCCCTCCCCGTGTTTTCCAGGCAGCCTCTGGACTGCAGGGGACCGCCCGCCCCGCGCCAACACTGCTCACTCTTTGAGGGACACCCCCCCCCACCCGCAGCTGAACACAGGGCTGGTTGTCGCCTGCCCCACACACGTCCTTTACACCCCGTCCCCTCCCTGTCCCTTACCTCAGAGTTGGCCTTCTGGGGTCCTGCCCCCAAAGGCTGGGGGAGGACAGACACCCCGTAAACCTAACCACCGGCTCCTCTAGGTCCCCAACACACTCCCGCGGATGCACACACCTGTGAACACAGACAGGCCACACGAGCCGGAGCTGCACATGTGTGCACACGGGCACACACTCGCTCACACACCCTGGGAGGAGGGGGCTCCCTGGGGGGGGGGGCGGAGGCTGGCTCAGGAGGGCCAGAGCCGCGGCTCCCACCCCTCGGCCCCTTGGCCTCTGCTTTGGGGCAGCCGTTCCCCGGACCGAGGGAGAAAGACAACACGCCTGGGCCCCTCTGTGCTGACCAGCCGGTGAGGGGAAGTCCAGGCTCGGGGATCACCCTGCGGGGCAGGCTCCCGCTCCCCGCCCCCAGGCGCCCGGTCTCCAGGCGCCCCGCCCCATCGCCGGAGCCTGGGTGCTGCAGTGCGAACGCCGTCCACTAGAGGGGGCGCTGGCCGCGGCGCGGGGCCTGGGTCCAAGGCCAGGCTCCTGCAGCTGTCCTAGCTGCGCAAACAGCCTGCCTGCGGTGGCGGGACACCGCCACCGCCACCGCCACCGTGCTTGGAGAGGCAGGGGAGCCCCCTGATGCAGCAGCTCCAGCCCCACCTTCTAATTCGCCGTTATTTGAAGGATGGTCCCCATACACCCCCGCAGGGGCCCTGGGCCTGGTTAAAACTCAGCATCCTGGGCCCAGCTGATCAAGTAGGACTTCTAGGGACGGGTCTGGGAGTCCACACGGACCATGGGGAGGCTGGGTGACGGCCAGAGGCCGGCCTGGCACAGGGGCCCCCTTTCGTGACCTGTCGCTCACTCGCGTTGCACCCCACCTGCAGTCCGGGGTGGGTCAGATGGTCTGACCTCCTGTCACACGGTCCCCAGCTGTGGACAGAGGACAGGGGCCCCAGCATACCATCACCCATACTTTCGCTCCGGTCCCCTTCGGGCCAGCATCTGTCCCTTCCAGGCCGCAGACTGTGGGGGGCGGGGGGCGGGGTCCCTCCTCTCTTCCTGCAGGAAGACCTGGGACCTCGATATTGTCCCGAGGGCCTGACAAGTCCGGGCGAATGTGCAGCTAAAGCACAGCGGCCGGCCCGCCACGCTGTGCGGACGGTGGCCCCTGCAGGGCACGGCCACCACGCTGGCCTAGGGATCGTTCAGAGCTGCAGGCAACCGGGGGTAAAAGCAGGCGCAGACGGGCTCTCTGCCGTCCCCTCTCTGCCTGATGGCAGGCCAGCAGTTCCCCTGTGAACGTCCCTACTTCCGGGACCGGAGGAACAGGCTCCAGGCGCCCAGGACATGGGGAGGCAAGCCCCCAGCCCAGGCAGCGCAGGGGGTGCAGGAAGGGGCCTGCGGGCGGCCGGTCCGGGGCTCAGCGGCTCCCGTCCTCGGCCCGCTGGCCACAGGGTGGCGCTGTTTGCCGGCTTTTCCCAGATTCCCTTCTCGGCCGGCTCCGCGTGGAAAGCAGCGCATGTTAACCGCGCATGTTAACCGCCAGATAAAGGAAGACGGAAATGCCAGCGTGACGGCCAGGAGGGACAGTTTACGTTCTGTTCTAAACCTTGACCTTCTCTCCCAGCGTCGCTTCCTGAAGCCACCCGGGGACACGGTGACTTTGTGCCTGGTCTGTGCGCACACACACGTGCTCCAGAGAGTCTGTCCACGGTGAGTAATTTCAGCGAAACCACCGTCTCCTGAGTCACAGGCCCAGAAGGACACCCTCAGAGAAGCTGTCCCCTGCCGCGGCAAAGTGGCCCAAAGTGGCCCACTGCGGGGGAGGGGCTGGGAAGCCCAGGGGTCCCCATCCCCAGGGGCTTTCTGGAGGCAGTGTGTGTCTTCTGCATTGCCCGGGTAACTCGCTGGGGCTGCCCAGCACCACCACCCCCCGCCCCCCGCCTGTGTCACCGAGGAGTGCCCTGGTGTTGCCACCCCCAGTTCCTGAGCTGTCAGCTTTTCCCCAGGAGCCCGGAGAAATGCGGATGTCAGCCCAGCCCACGACTGCTGAGTCAGAACCCCGAGTGCAACTGACCCCTGCGGGCGCAGGCCCCCCTCACGCCCCCGTCCCTGGGGGCTGGAGGCGGGGCCATCTCTACTAGGCAGTTACGCGGAGGGGACCCATGCCCCACCCCGCCACCCGCTCCCCTGAAGCATCCAAACGATGTCCCAAAGCAAGCACCGGCCAGGACCCCGAAGACGCGGCACCCTCTCTCTCGACCTCTGCACCCGGGAACGGCGCCCACATTCCTCGGAGGACTCGGGGCCCGGCCCTGGGACGTTAGGGCCGGGTTGGGGGCTCTGAGGCCCCGCTCCGTGTGCAGGATGGAGTGTGACCCAGCCTGCACGAGGCACGCGCCCCGCATGGCTTGGGGCAAGCGACCGGCAGGGCGCTGGGGGAGGGGCGAGGCCCGAAGCGGTCTCCCGCGATGTCCGCCTCCGCCTGGGACCTCCGGCCGCCAGATGTGGGGTCAGCGGACATCTGCTGCCCGGCGCCCCAAACACTGCGGCCTTCGGCGCGTCCCCTCAAGCGGGCTCCTGGCACCACGTTTTCAGGGGCCTCCTGCCAGGCCCGTTCCCCGCAGGGGCGGGCACCGCGCTGCGCCCCTCCGGCTGCGTTTCCGGAGTGAAGGCAACACATCAGCGGCAGGAGCCTGGCCACCCTCCCAGGGCCGCGTCCCCGACGCCGGGCGGACACCAGGCGTGAGCGCGTGTCAGAACGCCTTCGCCTCTGTCCCCTCGGCTCCCGCTGCGGGTCCCGGCGCCGGCCACACTGTGGCAGCGTTGCAGGTGTCCCTTTGCGTCTGCCATTGGGAAGCCGGCCCCACGACGCAGTTAGCCATGGTGCGGACATCGGGTGGCATCTGTCACCGGGGACCTTGCTCTGTGGCAGCAGCCGCGCCCCCTGCTGCGTGGGACGTCGCCTGCATTCCGGAGGGGGGCGGGGGCATGTGCTGTCCGGCAGCCGGTGTCACAGCTTTGCCGCAGTCCACATCCGTCCTTCGGGAGCCAGTGCTGCCACATTGTCTCTGCGTTGCCGCTGTCACACAGCGCCCTGGGTAGGGAGTGGGCAGAGCCGCCGAGTTGGGGTGACTTGGGGGGCAGGGCTGTGGACACCGGCACAGCGTGGGCTCTGATGGTTCAAGAGCCACGAGTCACCCACGGCGAGCTTCCGCTGTCCCACACAGGGGACACACGAGCAAAGAACGCGTCAGCAAAAGTCATGGAATAATTCTAAGCAGCATGAGGCCGCTGACTCGCTCGGCCGGGACACCCGCCTGGGTCATCTGCGGTCCCACCGTGTTCCACCCCCTCGCTGCAGGGACGACCGCTTGCAGAGACCCCTGCCCTCTGCTACTGGCCACCGTTTCATCCGTGAGCGGACTTATTTCCACATCCCTGAGTGGCTTCTCTTCTGAACCAGTTTTCAATGCCTTATTCTCTTATTCATCGAAAGTTAAAGAAATCCTTTGGCCCTGTACACTTCATTTAAAAAAACATCTTTTCGTACACCCTTTTCTGCACACATTTCTGGACAAATTAGAACGAAGACAAGGCAGAGGCAGGAAAGGCCCAAACAGCCACCTGTCGCGCGTCAAGGTGAGTTGAAGGACCCAGCATCCCACGGACTCGCCTGCCCCGCGGCACCTGTGCGGACCAGCAGCCCTCCTGGGACAGGGACCTGGCAGGTCACTTTTCCTGGAGAGACGTCCCTCCCCGGGACAGATGGTGTGGAGCTGGGACACGCAGCCTTCCGAAGTCACCTGCCAGCTCAGCCTCTCGTGCCACCCGAGGGGCCGGTGAGGGTCAGCAGGGAGCGGGCAGAAAGCCTGGGCAGCGGTGCCCACCCGGCCGGGGGCAGGCAGGAGTCGGGGGGCATGTCCCCCCCAGACACGAGAGGCGTGGCCCACCACAGATGAGGGCTGGGCGGCCGCTTGAGACGGTGGGCCCTTCGTAATTGTCAAGCTGAGGACAGGGCGGCCAGCAGTGTTGACGGGGTGAGCAGCACCCAACGTGTGACGGAGTCCCTTGAGAAAGGCTGTGAAATGATCATGCACAGGGAACCCCAAATCTAAGGGCTCCTCCACATCCAAGCACCTCCTTCCCCAGCATCATGTGGCCCCACAGAAGCCGGAAGGACAGTGGTGGGCCATGGGGGCTGGTCGCAGGGGGCCCAGGTGTGCCCTGGCTCCACCCCTGCCACAGGCCACTGTGCCTGTCTCCTCGTGAGGAGAAGCGGTGGGAGGAGCCTCTGTGTGCCGTCTGCAGACCTCAGTGTGCCGTCTGCAGACCTCGGTGTGCCGTCTGCAGACCTCGGTGTGCCGTCTGCAGACCTCGGTGTGCCGTCTGCAGACCTCGGTGTGCCGTCTGCAGACCTCGGTGTGCCGTCTGCAGACCTCGGTGTGCCGTCTGCAGACCTCGGTGTGCCGTCTGCAGACCTCTCGGCCCCACGCCAGTGACGCTGCCATTCCTTTCTGCAAAGGTCAAGCGCAAACCTGCTTCACCGACAGCCAGAGGCCTCCGGGCGCCCGGCCGAGCACCTCTGCTCAGCCCTTTGACCCACTGCGCCTGAACGGTCACAGGGCCGTGTGTCCCCAAGGGAAGAACAACCTCTCTGGGGTCATCCCGGAATGCTTGCCCACCCGACAGAGGGCAGTTGTCCAGGCCCCTGTCCCCCTCGGGGCCTGGAACAGAGGGCGGCGCCAGCGGAGGCGTGGCAGCCTTCAAAGGCGTGGCTCCTGGGTTGGGCCTCGCCTTCCCAGGCATGCCAGGGGGCCACAGCTCCCACGTGCTGTGGTTAGGGTTAGGGTAAGGGTTAGCTCTTTGTCATCTGTCACCTGACTTTTGACTCACGACCGCAGTGTTGTTCGTCCCGGGGATTCTCAGAATAGACTCGTCGCCGTGCCTGGCTCTCCTGGACGAGCCGGCCTGTCCGCGGAGAACAGCACCGCACACCGCGCTCGGTCTGCGGACGGACCCTGGGACAGCCGCCCCGCTGCCCGGAGCCCGTCAGGGCCTGGGAGAATGAGAAGCGCGTGAAGAGCGAGCGGGCGGAGGCTGGAGGCACGCGGGCGGAGCGCCGGGGGCAGAGGGCGCCTCGCCCCGCGCGGATGTGGCAATGTCTGAGTTCGCGTTCACAGTCTTAGGGTTTCCCGGCACCTGGCTGGCTCCAGTCCAGACGCGCAGGCGGCCTGGCCAGCCCCGCAGCTTGTACCTCCGGGCGAAACTGGCCATCGTCGGACGTGTCCACTCTGCGAGCTGCAACGTCAACACCGTCCCCTGCAGACACGCGGCTGGTCACCAGCCACGCGCTGTGTGGACAGCCGTCCCCGAGCTGGCACCTGGGTGGCCCTCCCACGTGGGGCTTGGCTGAGGGGGACTGGAAGTGTACCCAGGACCGACACTGTGACGAGTCACCTGAGACACAATCGTGTCTCTTTATTATAAAGAGTGTGCAATTGATAAAAATCGCCTCTGTTTTAAAAGCCCTGGGCGTTTATATGTTCCAACTCGCTGCTGCTTCTCCTGCTTTGTTTTAGAAATAATCAGAGACGTTTACGAGGTTTCTGCGGAGAGCTGTTGGCTGCCGAATTGCTTATAATAAAGGAAACTGAGTGATCCAAGCGCCCGACGGCAACACTGTCATGAAACGCACACAATGAAACATTGTGCAACTGTGTCACCGCTTCCGATCACGGGTGGCTGAAAGCTTCCCCAACAATTCCTGCCCAACTGTCCTTTTGTTGTATCTACATGGTAATGATGAAGTGGCCGCAGCCAAGGAAACGGCCGTAATTTAGAAAACAATGGCTCTGCTCTCCTATTGATTCTCATTAAAAGGCAGTGTCCCTTCTGCCGGTTTGGGGACAATGCCCCTTCGTTGGCTGGTCAGCGCTGGTCCGCGCGCTGCGCTCTGGCTGCTGCTGGCGCTTCAGGACGCCCAGCGCCCGGGCCCTGCGTGCAAACTGGAAGCCACGTGACTGTCCGCCAGACGTGGGACGCACGCGCGGAGTGCGGCCTCCTCACGCGACGAGAGACCGCGCAGCGGAGAAGGGAACGGGCACTGCGATGTCACCTCGAACACTGCGTCACTTATCCCACGACCCCAAGCTGCGTGGCGTGAAGCGACAAGCACGCGCCATCCCCGGGGTCAGGATTCTGGAGAGGCGTCCCTCGTGAGCTGCAGTCCAGGCGACGGCCAGGGCTGTGGCCATCGCGAGGCCTGAGGGGCGGGAGGACCTGCTGGCGGAGGAGGGGACGCCCGCCTCCGTTTTTGTCCCGGAGAATTCTCCCTGGGACTCTTCCGTGGTTTCCAAGTTGGCGACAGGGGCGGCCCTCTCGCTGCGCGGGGGGGGGAGGGCTCCAGGGTGCAGCGCCAGGGGCGGGCCTCGGCGCCCACCACCGCGACCGGCCACAGCACATGCCACGCGATTTGGCTTGATGGGGCTCAGAATCGGGCAAAACCCACGCAGATCCGCGGTTCACTGCGGAGGCGGTTACTCCTGAGGGTGATGCTTGCCTGGGGTGCGGCAGGGGTAGGATGGGGGGAGGCGATGAGGAGTAAGGGGCGGGGCAGGGTGGGGGAAGGGGAGGGGCGCTATGGGAGGGGCGATGGGGCGGGGCGGGGCGAGAGGCGGGGCGGGTGTGCTCTAGGTCTTGAACCCAGTGGTGAGCCCGCAGGTCCACACGCAGTGGGGACCGTGCCCTTGGCTGTCTGTAAGTTACTCTTTGACTAAAACGTAAAAACGCCGTGTGGCTGTCGCTGTGACGAGTCTGCGCCAAGGGCCCCCGGAAGCCGGGGGGAGGGCGGAGGCCCTGAGGACCGCAGCCTTGGAGGAAGGCCGCGGCTTTGGGAAACCGCAGGAAGACTCGTCCCTGTCCCTGGGGACCTCAGGCAGTGAGTTCAGGGACGCTCCTAGCAGATGGAGCCCAGGGAGACCGCCCGGGAGGCCCCAGCTGTCCCCACAGTCCCCACCCCCAGGCTCCCAGCTCAGCCGACCTCTGACCTCGGCCGCAGAGGCCCGGAGCCAGGACCTCCTGGCTCTCCAGACCCACGGATCCGTGAGTGACGCGATCGGGTAAAGGCCACCAGGTCCGGGAAGCTCCCTGGGACTCACCTTCGAGCTCTCTCCTCTGGGGGGACACGCCGGCACCCGGGTGTGTCCTGGCCTGTTTTGAACACGATTCAAACGCGCCAGGACGCCTGTCAATGCCCAGAGTAGAGGACGCCTTCCGTGCCTGTGGGAAAGCCAGGCTGTGACCCTGTCGTCCCGGGGACCCTCGTCTGTCTGGGAAGCGAGAGGCCCGAGGCCCCAACCGACGACCCGCTGCCCGGGAACTGACTGCCGGAGGTGGCCCCCGCCAGCCTCTCTGCGTCCCTCCAGCTCCCCCACTTAACCTATCTTCACCCCAAAATCAGAGTTCAGAAAGCAGCCCCTGGCCCCCCAGTGTGACTCGGGACCTTAAGGGCAAGTGGCAGGCACGGCCCTGAGCTCACGCCCAGGACAAGGACACCGGGATGGGAGTGAGAAGATAACCAGCCGTCTGTGGGGACTTGGTGTCCGGAGCACAGGGGCAGAGGGGACCGCGGACCGGCTTGGCCCACACTGGAACTTAGCCTCGCCGCTCCAAGGACCCCACGCCTCGGTCCCATGCGTCCCCGTGTGACTGTGTCAAGAAGCCGCAGGGCTGGCGGTGTGCAGGGGTGGCCGGCAGCCTGGGCTGTCACCCCCAGTGCTGGACGGGGCGGGGCCGGGGTGTCCCGGGGACTCTGTGACAAAGCGCCAGTCTGTGCTCGCCCACCTCCAGAGCCTGGCCCTGCAGGGGGCATGGGCGGGAGGGGCGGTGTGGGGGGGCGGCTCCGCCTACTCCAGGGCCAGCCTGCCCCGCCCCCGTGGCCACGCCCATATGCTCCGGCCCCGCCCCGCTCCCTTGAGGACATGAGGACACCGGTGTTGGCGACAGGGCCGCGGGCAGTCGGGGCTCATCGCTGCCTCTCCTGCTTCAGGCTGGATGATGCCACATCTGTGGCATCCCATCCCCGGCTGCAGAAGGGTCGCATTCGGAGGTCGCAGGGGGCTGTGGCCGCGGCCCCACTGCGGGCCGGGGCGCGTGCGCGAGCTCCGTGGCCGCCGTGGCCTCCGAATCCAAGGGGAAAAGACAAATTCTTCAGGAAATTATGTTTGGACCAAAGACTGTTCGTTTGGAAAAAAAAAATCATGAAAATATCCCAAAGACGAACTCCAAAAACTTGAAGACCTAACCACTGAAACACTGCAACCGTAGTAGAAGCGAATGCACCCGGGCAGCCGCGAGGCCGGTTCCCGGCAGCGGCTCCTGAGTGGACAGGGGGCCGTGCGTGTCTAGGTGACTGACCTGAAGGGCCGGGGACACACCGCCTTCCTTGTCACTGGCTGGTTTCCAGAGGGACGGGAGGGCTGAGCGCAGAGCTGGTTAAGGACGGCAGAGCCGCAGACCGTAGGGGCCGGCTTCGGTCTGACCCAGGGACACTATGGCGGCCGCGCCCGGCACCTGAAGACCATTCTCATACAACGTCCCCTCTCTTTCCGGGCTCCTGTCCGCTGTGGCCAGGGGACTCCGCCCGCCGCCCGCCCTCCCCTCATGGGGTGGGAGCATGCGCTGTCCGCCCACATCGAATTAAACTTTTAAACATAGACATTGCCCCCCGCCGGTCCTCAGGCAGCACCCCCACTTTCCCTCTCTTCCTTGAATCGTCCCGCATTGGACCATCGCTGGGAGACCGCCCAACAGCCCACGACCTGCATACATGCAGGTGACAGCATGCCCATCCAGGTGGCAGCTGTAGGGCCCCGATGTCCAGCAGTGCCCAGTGGCAGGGAGGGGACCCCGGATGGCCACCATGTGGCGGCTGCAGGTCCCTGGCATCCAGCAGTGCTCCAGTGGCCGGGGGGGGGACCCCGGACAGCCTCCAGGCGGCTTCCGGCCACGCTTGGCTCCCTGAGCGATGGGGGCAGCGGGCACCCCGCCTGTTCTACACAGGGACGGCATCGCCCTGCGAGCACACGGCTCCGGCTGATGCCTTGTTTCCCTCGGGCCCTGTCCCCTCCCAGCACCGCCCACGATGACGGCTCACTTGACCCGGGCCACACTGGGGTCGCGATTCGGAACCGGAGTGACCCGTCCAGCTGGACAGCCTGCAGCCCTCCCACACCTGCCGCCCCCGCGGGCGCCGACCACCGCCCAGCCGCTCCTCGCAGCCGGCTTCGTCTTGGGAAGAAGAGTGCAGGGTGTAGGGGTGCGGGGTCCATGGTGGCCCCCAAGCACTGACTGGACCCGCTGCTGTGATGGCCGCCCCAGCGCACAGCCAATGCCGCTAGTGCGCCTCTGCGTCTGGGGGTGCGCCCCTGTTTCTGGGGGTGCATCCCTCCATCTGAGGGTACATTCCTATGTCTGGGGGTGCATTCCTCAATCTGGGGGTGTCCCTCCATATGGAGTGCGTCCCTCTGTCTGGGTGTCCTGCATTTGGGGTGCATCCCTTCATCTTGGTGCATCCCTCCATCTGGGGGTAGCTCCCTGCGTCTGGGGTGTCCCTACATCTGGATGTCCCTCCACATGGGGTGCATCCCTCCATCTGGGAGTGTGTCCCTGTGTCTGAGGTGTTCCTGCATCTGGGGTACATTCCACATCTGGGGGTGTCCCTCCATCTGGGGGTACCTCCCTGCATCTGGGGGCTCCTGCCTGACTGGCTCGGCCTGGCCCTCACGAGCAGCACCGCCAGCCGGGCAGCTGGGAATAGGACGTCCGGGCAGGGGGACTATATTCAGCACAGGTGCCATTTTGTGGAAAACCAAAGGCATTATGGGAAGCCCGTGGTGTTTACAGAGCGAGGGGCAGGGACAGGGACGAGGGGTGTGGGGGCTGAGGGCCAGCCTGGCCTGCTCCCGGGCAGGCGGTGAGCACCTCGGCGAGGTCTCAGGAAGGAAGCTAAGATTCGATGGCTTAGCAAATATTAGCACAGCTGGATGTGGAGGGGAGCCCAGAGCCCACAGCCACTCTGTCCCGAGGTGGCGGGAGGGCGCCTGCCCCCGGGGACCCTCCCAGCAGTGCCCTCCGCCTCTCTGCTCAAGGGCCCAGCCAGGCGACAGCAGGCCCCCCCATCCCCGCCCGGCCCGGCAGCTGGCCCTGGTCCCGGCCTCTGCTGAGCGAGGCGTCTGGAGGAGCCTCGTCGGGCCTGCTGAGCACCCAAGAGCTGCCCCCACGCTCTCTTGCCGTGTGTAATCGAAACCACTAGAAGCTGCTCAGAAAGACAAACACCGGCCATGGCTAGATGTGTGTGCGGGGGTGGGGGTCGGGGGGTCACTCATTTGACAACAGAGAACACAGAGCTCAGGAGTCGTTGCCACAGGAAGCCTCCAGGTGAACGTCCCGTGAGGGGAAGCCTTCACCGGCCACGGCGTCTGGGAGTGGAGAGGTCCAGACACCGGGCAGGGGCCACCTGCAGCGGGACCAGCAGGCACGGGCGGGGACGGGGGTTGCTTCCCGGCGCATTCACTCACAGCACGGAGGAGCTGCCTTTGGGGTGACCTGCGGGCGCGCCTGTGGTCCCCGCAGCCTTGAGAAACGCGGATAAAATTCACACAGGCTCGGTGGGGGAGGGCTGGGCACATGAGCCCTCGGCGCAGGACGCCGAGGGGCCCGGCGCCCAGGCTTGGCCGAGGACACGCGGTGACCGGGCCAGCCTCCTGACACCACCCGCCCTGCACCCATCACATGTGACCGAAGACACACGGTGACCGGTCCAGCCTCCACCCTGCACCCATCCTGTGTGACCGAGGACACGCGGTGACCGGGCCAGCCTCTGCCCTGCACCCATCACGTGTGACCGAGGACACGCGGTGACCGGGTCAGCCTCCTGACGCCACCCGCCCTGCACCCATCACATGTGACCGAAGACACGCGGTGACCAGGCCAGCCTCCGCCCTACACCCATCACATGTGGCTGAGGACACGCAGTGACTGGGCCAGCCTCTGCCCTGCACCCATCCTGTGTGACCGAGGACACGCAGTGACCCGGCCAGCCTCCACCCTGCACCCACCCCGTGTGGCTGACTCTCTGTTTGGCGCGTGGACCCCCATCGGTCGCCAGCCTCCAAAATCTCCCGCCACTGCCCGGCCCCGTCCTGCAAAGTTCAAAACACAACCCCACCTGCGTCCGGCACCCACTGACACTTGTGTGCGCGTGGTCACGTGTGAATTCCAAGCCGAGCAGCACTCTGCCTCAGCGGCCTAGGCGTTTTGGGTTTGGGGCACGCGCCCCCCATCCCCTCGGCCCCCCTGGGACACGCCCCCTCCGTCCCCTCTGCGGCACTCTCTCTCCTCTGCACGGCTGAGGCTCATCAGGAAGCAGAGAGTTGGGGGCCAGGGGTCAGACACACTGAGATGTAGGGCGTCAGCAAAGGCTCCTTCTGAACACCACGTCCCCTGGGGGCCAGGCCAGAGGCATGAGAGCCTAACGCAACACCCCGAAACTTTGGCTGGAGAGAGGACAGGAATGGGGCGTCCACTGGGGTGGAGACCACAGCGGGCGGCCATGGCGGGCAGCCACGGGTTTGCGGGATCTGCCCGTAAGGGAGGGTGCGGGAGGGACAGAGCCCCTCCTGCCCTGGGCAGCCGCCAGCTGGCTTGTCCTTTCTGTTTCTGTTGGGGGGGGACTGCGTGGGGAGGGGGGAGGGAGCAGCACTCGTGTGTGTGTGTGTGTGTGTGTGTGTGTGTGTGTGTGTGTGTCTCTCTCTCTCTCTCTCTCTCTCTCTCTCTCTCTCTCTCTCTCTCTCTCTGCTCCACTGACTTCCCAGAAGGAGCCCGGCCCCTTCCCGCACGGGGCTGAGCACAGTCACCTACAGGAACTCGGGTGCTGTTATCTGAACACCAAGCCCCCCGAGGAAGGCTGGCTGAAAGTCTGCTGTGTCCAGGCGGTAGCGTGGCGTGTGGCCTTGCCGGCCAGGGGG
>PVKZ01005144.1:0-60116 GCA_004027375.1 Macroglossus sobrinus
TCTAACAGGGAAACAATTCTTGGAAGGCACAAATGGACTGTGAGGAACGTATACTCAGCTTCTCCGTGGCTGGTAGACCTGAGCCAGCCTCCTCCCCACTCAGACTGTTTGGATGTGGTCCCCTCTGCCACCTTCCTATGCTGAGGCCTCCAAGCAAGAAGGATGGATAGAAGGCTCTTGGCTAGCAGGTATCACACTCCACGTGTCCCCAGACTAGTGTGGACAACGCTCGTCTGTGACTTCTGCACTTAGGGCTGTGCCCAGAGACCCAGTACCTTTAGCGCCTCCCATCCCCTCCTCTGTCCCCCCGCCCCGTCAACTCCAACACCTTCTTCTAACGTTCTTCTGAAATTCTTAATTTTAACAATTGGACTATGCTGATGACCTCCACTGGCAGGCTGGAGCAGTGGTTCCCCGTCTGCACTGTGCCTCAGAATCCCCCGGGGGCTTGGTGCACACAGGTCGCTGGACTCAGCCCCCGAGTTCTGATCAGTGAGTGATGCTGGTGCTGCTGGCCCAGGGGCCACAGGGTCCAGGGTCCAGGAGGTGCTGGGCTGGAGAGCCCGGTCCCAGTTTGATGTATACCCATGGTGCCTGGTGATTGGGACATTTCCACCGTGTTGATGAAGATGCCATTAGATGATGAGGAAGACATTTGGGGTGGACAGGCTCGGGCCTTTGTTCCTTTCTCATCACAGTGATCGATAGGGACCTGTTTCACTAGCCACTCCCACTGTACTAAGACTCTCCCAGCTGCCTCTCTGAGCGAGGTGGCCTTCTCTCCTAGCTGTTTTGGATTCCCAAGGAGGAACCTCTCAACCTCGAATGTGCACTGAGGTCACCCGCAGGGCTTGTTAAAGTGAGGATTCTGAGTTCGTCCTTTGTGGGCGGGACCTGTCTACCACCTGTCTACGGAGCGCGTGGGTGATGCCCCAGGTGCTGCTGCACAGTGCATGGCGGGCCGTAGCACGCAGGTGGAGCACATTCTGCGTGACAGCCGTGCACACCGGCGGCTCTTGCCCCTGAGCCACTGGAGCTTTTTAAAGCCGGTGTTTGGGCCTCAGCCCTCAGAGATTCTACTTCTGGGCACTGGAATTTTTGGAGCCCCTCCCGAGCGAGTCCAGCGTGCAGCCATGTTGGAAATCATGCTCTGTGCAAAGGGAGGAGTGGACTCTGCCCAGGAGCATCTCCTGGGCCAGGCCAGCTGGTGGCGTGGGAGGGAGGACATGTCAGTCCTCCCAGGAAGGGCTGCTGCTGGCCCCTGGAGCTCAGTGCATATTCCTCAGGTCAGGGTGGCGGGGTGAGGGGAACTCCGGTTTCTCTTTCTTCACAGGCGCCCCGGTGTCACAGAAGCTTCTGGTCTAGGTCCATGCTTGACCGCAAAAGGACCCGTTACCTTTGGGGGCGGGGCCAGGCGGGGACAGCAGGTAGCTTTTCTGTTGCCAAGGGTCAGAGACGCCTGGTCCTCACCTCCTCTCCCCTCAGACACCATCCTGCCGTCTCGTTCATTCAGCTCAGTACCGGCAACTGGGCAAGAGGGTTCTGTTCTCATTGTAACATGATCCTTTTTTCTTTCTCTCTTCACAGTACGAGATGCAAAGAATCTCATCCCTATGGATCCAAATGGGCTTTCAGACCCGTACGTGAAGCTGAAACTGATTCCGGATCCCAAGAATGAAAGCAAGCAGAAAACCAAAACCATTCGCTCCACGCTGAACCCCCAGTGGAATGAGTCGTTTACCTTGTAAGTGGGGTCCTCTCTGTTTGACCAAAAGTCCCTCCCTGCACACTGCAAACCTGCCCGCCTCGTTGGAGATAACGCAGCAGGCTTGTTTTGAACATCTTTAAACACTGCTCTATTCCTAAGACTCTCTCATATGGCTGCTGGGGCTGGGGAGAGGTAGCTTTTGTCACCCCTGTTTGATGGACAGTAACTTGATTTACCATGAGTTATGTGATGCCAGCCCCAAATTATTATCAGTGCCTACTCTGTACGAAAATTCTCTTACAGAGGATATAAAACCATGCAAGGTATGTCTCACCTCTTGATGAACTTAGGGTCTTTCTAGGGATAGGGGATGATGTAAGGTAAGAACTGGAATATTTTTTAGAACATGGAATACATAAATAACATAGAAGCCACTGAAATGAGAAGACCATCCTTACTTTTAAGCAAGGAAGACTTCTTGGCAGAGGTGCCAATTAAAGTGGGCCTTGATGGAGTGCCAGGATTTCAGAGGCGGAGATAGTAGAAGGGAAAGAAGGAAGAGGGGCCTGGGAGGAAGGAATGGCACAAATAAGTCAGGGATGAGAAGGCGCTGACTGCAGCTGCACGTGAGCAGGTGGCACCCTCTGTCGACTAGAGCACAGGAAGCGGGTTACCTGAGGACAACCAGAAAGGTAGCTTTCTGTTTTATAGAACATTCTGGCAAGCTTTGCTCCGTAAAAGGCCAGATAGTAAATATATTAGACTTTACATCTCAGAGTCTCTGTTGCAGGCACACAACTCTGCTGTTCTAGAGCCAAAGTAGCCATAGACAGTATGTAAACAAATGACTATGGGTGTGTTACAATAAAGCTTTATTTATAAAAACAAGCAGCGGGCCAGATTTGGCCCGTGAGTCATAGTTCATAGCCTCTAGTCCAGAGCTTTGGTTGCCAGGGAGCTGCTTTGTTGGCAACGAGGAATCACAGTAAGAGAGATGAACATGTTTTTTTTTTAATCTCAGGCTTAGGTCATGAGCATGGGGCATCTCCCAAGAAACCATGATCAAGAGAACCTCGTGTGTGTGTTCTTTCGTAGCAAATTAAAACCTTCGGATAAAGACCGACGACTGTCCGTAGAAATCTGGGACTGGGATCGAACCACGAGGAACGACTTCATGGGCTCCCTGTCCTTCGGCGTGTCGGAGCTGATGAAGATGCCGGCCAGCGGATGGTAAGGGAGCCCGGGGCCGTTACATCTGTGTCAGGCACGGGCCAGTCATCTCACAACGTTAAAGCATTTGGAGATTCTGCAAATGAGCCAGTTTACGTCTAAAACAGGCCGCTGACTATGGAGTTAGCTGGCTGTATAGTCTCCCCAACGGGATGCGTTTCGGAAGCAGCTGGGCTGGAGGGGGAGGGACAGGAGATGCTGGGCCCGGGCTGGTGCAGACATAGAGCGCCTGACTGTCCTTCTCTCCTGTGTCTCCAAAAGGTACAAGTTGCTTAACCAAGAAGAAGGTGAGTACTACAACGTGCCCATTCCGGAGGGAGACGAAGAAGGAAACGCAGAGCTCCGGCAGAAGTTCGAGGTGAGGAGACCAGCAAAGTGGCTGGAACCACCCTTCCTTTAGAAATTTTAGCGTATCTTGGGGAAGAGCCTGATTTGTACGGTCGTGGCAAAAAGTAATTTAAAGTTTCATCTTATTCTTTATTTAAAAACGCCAGTAGTACCTAATCCTTGTCCTCTGCAAGCCGCCTCAATATTCTGTGACTGTCGTCACTGAGGGGCGGGAACTGGAAATGTCCCAGAAAGGGACGCGGTTGACTCCTGCGTGAGAGGTTGGTTTGCACATCGTACGAGACAGGCAGGGTCCCGAGTGCTGTGCTCCCCCACACGGCAGGACGTCACTTGGACCTTAATTTCGGAGTTCATTTGGATGTAATAAGTTACTGGACCAGCATCTTAATTTTTGTTCTAGGTCTTTAGAAAAGGCCAGCAACTTCCGTCCTCTCCATGGGGCGTCTGTGTTTGCCTCCATTTTTTTTTTTTCTGTTTTCTCTAATCACCCTGCATGTAGGCTTTTTGAGGGATACATACAACAGGCAGTTCGGTGTAGGTAACTGGCTACTTCCTTTTTGAATCTTTCTCTTCCTCAGGCTTATGAAGATCCCATCGGATCCCCCTACTCAAACGTACACACACGTGCACACACGCATGTGCACGTAGCCTGTGTACTGTGACCGAAATGTTGACACAGACGGGATGTTGGTCTTATTTTCCTCTTTATGTTGTTTCCTTCTCTCAAATAAGGTTTCATCCCAAAGAAACATAGAGGTCATATCCAGATAGAATGAATTCCAAAGGATGTAAAACATAAAAATGTTCAAAGTGTTTTTGCTATACTGATATTCGATTCAAGTGGATGCTGATGGCAAATATTTAAAAGCAGGAGCTGGGAGCCTGGATGCCCTCAGGAGCATAAACGAGTGAAATGAGTCACAGATAATGTGCGTAAATGGCAACTAATAGCAGACCTCCGGGCTGATGAGGTAATAGGGACTAGTGGGGACTGGGGTGTGCTGGTGAGTGCTGGCCTCCTCTAAATGTGGCAGCCATGGCTACTCGGTGCCTATTGATTATTGTCACGCACGAATGAGGGTCCCGTGCTGCCCGATCTTCCAGTTCTTTGAGAGAAGCCAAAAGTCCAGATTTTTACATGACATGTTCTGATTTCTTTTACTATTAGCAGCTTATTAAAACTTGAACTCTGGGTGGGTCAAACTCATGTCTGTTGTTTTAGACACAGGTAGGATTCGGTGAGCAGGAACCAGCTTGCAACCTCTGCTTTTAAAAAAATATAGGAGAAAAAGAAATAGGAAAAAAATAGATAAATAGATTAATAGATAAATAGATAGATGGAAAGAAAGAAATTTTATGACAACCATGGTGCTGCATTTTAAACAGAATATGCAGGTCGGGTTTAAGGCAGGGGTTTAATCACATACCAGTGTCTTGTAAGATTTATGAATGTGATAGTTGCAACAGTTCCCTAGTGCCAACCCGTTGGGAAGCTGTGTGCCAAGTGCAGAAAGGCTGTGTCAACATTTGCTCTTGAGCACTTCTGGGTGACAGCCAGCCTTCCCAAACAGGGTCCCATTTGCCACTTTACATATGTATAGATATAAAACAAAGTTCATTCCGGAGGCCTTATAATATTGAGAGGCAAACCAGGATGAGAGCTGGGCTTTGGGAGAGCTTCAAGTACCCATGTCAGCTCTGTTTCTTTTCTTCACTGCATTATTTACCGTCACCTCCACCCCACAGAGAGGCCAGGAGCCTGGAGTACTGGAAGGAGTCCCCTCCCCAATGTCATACCACCCCTATGAGGGATGAGTTCTTCTAGAGAGAATTTGGGGACACTTGAGTGCCAGCATTAACTACTCAGATGTCCCAGGCAGGAGAGAGACCTATGGAACTACAAAGAACTTTACTGCGTTGAATGCCATAGTGGGCGTCATTAGCACCCAGTAGGTCAGGAACAGCTGGTATAGAACGCATTTAAGAGAAAAACAGTATTGGTGCATCATGGTGGTGTCACTCTTGGTAACGGCTGAGACATAGCGTTGCCGATAGAGACATGTTAACCCACTTCTCATGTTTCGTTTCCATGGCTTCCTAGTGAGGAACCTTTCTGTTTTTCTGGGCAGCGAGTCCAGCTTTTTTATAAAGGCCAGAGTTCAGAATAAATAAGTAAAAATAAAGGAACCAGGCCAGAGGGCTTGAGGCCAGAAGTGCAGCGTCTGTCTCCAGAGGCTGGTTAGAGGCCGTGTGTGTGTGTGTGTCATGCTGGTTACCCGTTCCTGGTTCGCAGTGGAGCGTCAGGCCAGGGGCGAGTGGCATCCGAGGGAGGAGAGAGAATATCAGCAGAGTTTCACAGGGCACTGAGCCTGGGCGGTCCAGCTCGCTGAGCTCCGAGCTCGGAGCCCCTGCATGAACTGCATTTCAGCTTTTTCTTTAAACATCTTTCAGCTTCTGTTTCCTAGATTTTACTGGAATCATAGTATTAGCTCATTTGCTTCGAGCATGTGTAAAACACACTGCAAGAGACAGAGCAAAAACCCACTAGACGATGGTGTCAAAAAGATGCTGAGAATTTTATGACAACTGTCGTGCTGCATTTTATTTATTTTTTTTTAATTTATTATTTTTCATGGTGATATTGGTTAACGAAATCCAGTAAGTTTCAGCTGTACATTTTAACAGTAAGGCATAGATATTTACGTTGTATGTTCACCTCCCATAGTTCAATTTCTTTCTGTCACCACATATTTGACTCCCTCTACCACTCCCCTCTTCCCCTCCCCCCTACCCTCTGGTAACCACTAGTCTATTGTCCATGTCCCTGAGTCTCTGTCTGTCTGGTCCATGTGTTGCTTTTAGGTTTATATTCCACATGTAAGTGATGTCATGTGATTTTCAACTTTTTCTCTCTGGCTTATTTCGCTTAGCATGATTACCTTGAGGTCCATCCATGTTGTCACAAATGGCAGTATTTCATCTCTTCTTATGGCTGAGTAATATTCCGTTGTACATATGTACCACAGCTTCTTTAGCCAGTCATCTATCGTAAGACACTTTGGTTGCTTCCATGTCCTGACCACTGTGAATAATGCTGCTGTGAACATCGGTGTGCAAATATCTTTTCAGATATGAGTTTTCAAGTCTTTGGGGTAAATACCCAGTAGAGGGATTGCTGGATCATATGGTAGATCAATTCTGTTTTTTGAGAACCGTCCATACTGTTTTCCACAGTGTTTGTACCAATTTGCAGTCCCACCAGCAGTGTATGAGGGTTCCTTTTTCTCCACATTCTCTCCAACATTTGTAACTACTTGTCCTGTTGATTATAGCTATTCTAACAGGTGTGAGATGGTATCTCGTGGTGGTTTAGATTTGCATTTCCCTAATAGCTAGCAATGTTGAGCATCTTTTTATGTATTTGTTGGCCATGTGTATGTCCTCTATGGGAGAAGTGTCTGATCAGGTCCTCTGCTCACTTTTTGATTGGATTGTTTGTTTTTGTTGTTGTTGTTCTTGAGTCGTGCTGCATTTTAAACAGAATAGTCGGGTCAGGTTTTAGGCAGGGGTTTAATCGCATAACAGTGTCTCATCAAGGTTTATAAATGTGATAGTTGCAACGGTCCCCAGTACCAACCCGTTGGGAAGCTGTGCGCCAAGTGCAGAAAGGCTGTGTCAACATTTGAGCAGTTCTTGGTGACAGCCAGCCTTCCCACACAGGGTGCACTTTGTGGGATTTTCTCTCACTATCACCCCATTTCCTCTGTCTCAGTCCCCAGCCACGGGATGATGGCTCCCCTCTGTCTACAGACTCCCCTCTTTGTATGTTTCTCTCCAAATAATTGCCATCCTGACCTACTTTCCATCATGCTCGTCCTTTTCCCCCCATCCACTCTTTATACTTTCCCATCCTCTGGTAACAGTTGGATTCAGCTAAGTGCAATTTTTTTTTTTTTAAATTTAAAGGTCAGTGCTGAATCATGATGGGGAGAAACACAGCAGGATGGCCAAACGGGCCTCACTCCGTGGGATTGTACAACGTCTAGTCTCTAGGTTACCCTTTCCACGTCCAGCTCTCGTTTCTAGAAAGGGTTAACTAAATGTGGCTTTCGGACCCTTCCCCAGGAATCAAAAGTCATTCCATATGATGAAAGAAGGATCAAAACACACGAGCGTTTATAACTCTGCCACTGTATTAGTATTCTCACATGGAAAAAAAAAATTTTTAATTTGTTGTTGATTTGACAATCTTGGCCAACAGAATGATCAGTGAGTGAAGCTCATAGGAACCAAAGATGGTAGGAAATGACCTTACTCTGTAACGCACCATCCCGCTCGCGTAGTTCATCTGCCCGAAGGACAGAACAGACCTGAACCTTGGCCTCGATCTCCACGGACCGTGTGCCTGTGGGCCTTTAACCGGTTCCCTGTTTGCCTCAAATGACGTCTACCTGTCCCTGATTCACCAAGATGAATCACACATTTGTTCATTCATTCAGTGATGCTTCAGCAATAAAGCAGGCAGACCCTCCTGTCTGTGGGGTTCCCAGGGGCCCTGCTGCGGAGCATTTTGGGAACGAGGCAGGAAGCCTGTTGAGAAAGGAGCACATCACAGCCCCTTGTGCTGGAGGGAAGTTCCCCCCTACCACCACCCCTGGGCCGCCCGTCACAGTGACGGGCTTCAGGATTGCTGGTCCCCCTGCTTTCCAGGCCTCCACGGCCCGCGTGAGACTCGCGGCCAGCACTGGAGAAGAGGTGGCCAGAGGATGCTCTAGCCCTTGCTCAGCACACGTTCTGTAAAGAGTCACATAATAAACATTTCAGGCTTTGCAGGCCATTGGCTGAAAGTAAGTAACTGTGAATTAGGGAATCTCCATTGCAGCTACTCGACTCTGCCTTCGTAGCACGAAAGTAGCCACAGACAACATGTAAACGAGTTGATGAGGCTGTGTTCCAATAAAACTTTATTTACAAAAGACAGGCAGCAGACCAGACTGTTTGGCCCATGGGCCATTATTTACCAACCCTCGGTTAGGCCCATGGACTCCAGAATCAAATCCTGGTTTCTGTCATTTATTAACCATATGACCTCCCTGTGCATGTCCTTCACTGTAAATAGGGCGAATAAGCGGTATTTATTTAATAGTAGTGTTATAAAGATTGAATTAGTCAGCAGAAGAGTCCTAAAAGCAAACTTAGATACAAATGTTAGCTTTTATCATTATCAGCAGCCGCAGCAGCATTTCATTGCAGAAACTGGGTTATAGAGGATCCTTTTTATTTTTTTTTTTAAGCTTCTGGAGATTCTCTAAAAAAAAAAAAAAGATTTTCATGTTGAAATTGCACCCTAAATAGTGGACATGTTTTGAGTCCTGTGGTCCAGCCACATTATAAAACAGAGGCATATCAGCGAGAACATCGCCATTTATAACATTGTTTTTATGGGAAAATATATCCTCGTGTACATCTAGATGGATTTCTGGAACATAATGTGTTCGTAAATTGGGAACTCTGTGTAACTGGCAAAGGATCAGATACTCTCTGGAGAAAACAGGGTTTCGGTGGTTGTCAGGGGAGTAAACAGCTTCCCATTAAGGGGTCATCGGCACTGACCTTGGTGCAGCGGTTTGGTCCTCATTAAGGACTCAGAAGTGAGCACGTCTGACAGATGTTCGCTCCAAACCACACCAAGAACGAGCACAGGATAAGCATCAGGATAGTCGCAGTAGGAAAAACGGTTGATTTATTACCGATTCCATGAAAGCCCAGTGTATTTCTGTGGGTGGTGCCGTGTTGCTATTTTTGATCGTTTACAACATTTGTGATCTGGATCGTTTGCATCCTGAACCACGCCTCGGGAGTTCCGTGTGACATTCATTTAGCTTTCCAGTCGGAGGAAAATGCATCTTCTGGCCACATCTCTTCCTTGTTTAAAACATTTCCGGAGGATCTTACTGCCATCCGTCCATGGCCACGGTTATTAGTGAGCTCGAGCGCTCATTAATTAGTCAGTTGGTTCTCCCCGCTGAGCCGTTTGGCCCACATCGACCTCCAGAGTTGGGGTTGTCCTAGAATCAAGGGGGAGGGGAGGAGTCTGGGGGGAGGAGGGGAGGTGAGGCCAGTGACAAAGCTACTTTTTGGCTCCTCCACTTTGGAGCGCAGGTCACAGTCCCGGCTCTGCCATCCCCTTCTCCTCTGATGCAGATCCTTCCTCCTAAGGCTTGGTCCCTCATCCTCAGGTCCATTTATTTTAACCAAGACCTGCTTCCCCAGTCCTGCTTCCCACAGAGAAATGGAGCCCGAAGGACTGATGACCCCAGCCCTCTACCTGGCTTTCTCAGGCTGACCACACCTGAAGACAGACATAGGAGTCACTTTTTCCTCCCTAAGTTTTCATATTTCCCTATTTAACAAAATAAATGTGGATCCAGAAACTCTTAGAAGGATTACCCTGGAGACTCTGCAGATAGCCTCAAGATCACATATGTATCTCCTCTTATTTATTCCAGGGAAACATTTCGAGATTATTATCCCTGTTACTAATTAACAAGCTAATAGAATCCAATTACTGTTACAGTTAAGATATTTAAATCAACATGGATGACACTCTGTTGCTAGGCTATAGGTAGAAAGAGCAAGCAAGCATTTTTCTCTTTACCACTGTTGAAATTGGATTTTCCAAACCCTCCCTTGTCTTTGAAGACTTTATCTAATTCAGAATGTTCTTTTCCGGACTGGGGGTTGGGGAGGATAGTTCATTGGAGACCCTCAGATAAATAGTAGCTATTTGTTGATTTGATCAGACCTGCTACTGTTACTATGGAAACCTGAGGACTTTCCAATGACCTTTTGGACGCTAAGCAGAAAATCTCTGTGCCCCTGATATTGATTCTGGCCCCCCCTTCTTTTTTCAGTCCCTAAATAGCTTAATTACTTTCTGAATTGTGTGATGTTAAGGGGGAAAAAAATCTATAAAATGTACATCAATTGAAAGAGATATTTTTAATCTTTATACTTTAGTTCTGTCTTGGAAGCAAAATCTTCAGCTGAAATAGGACGAGGTTCAGTGTTGGAAGTCATTTTCACGCTTTCATTAGATCCTTGTCGACAGAGGTTAACGCTGGCACTCAACTGAGCAAACTCAGAACGCCTCCGAAAGCAACAGCACAGA
Source organism: Macroglossus sobrinus (assembly GCA_004027375.1). Lineage (NCBI taxonomy): Eukaryota > Metazoa > Chordata > Mammalia > Chiroptera > Pteropodidae > Macroglossus > Macroglossus sobrinus. The sequence goes on from PVKZ01005144.1 coordinate 10,458, forward strand.
ATTCATGATGAGCCCGTCAGGGAGGGTGAATGCATTTGTATCATAGCAATGGCAATGCGTTTCCCATTTAATTTATCTTGTAGAAATGACTCTGTTTGGCCCGGATAGCTCAGTCGGCAGAGTATGAGACTCTTTCTGTAGAAATGACTTTGTTGAGAAACCAAAAAAAAAAAAAAAAGATTGTACATTCTAATTGTCAGTTCCATCCTAATGGATTCCTGAGATGACATAAAAAGCCTTGTGTTTATAGCTACAGCTCTCCACACGTACCCAGGCCCTGGTACCCACGAGAGATGAGCGGATACCAAGGATGCTTCTCTCTGTCGACAGGAATTGGAAGGAGAGAAGGCAGAGCCAGTGTCTGTTGCCACTAACGCAGATATGGCAGCAACACGTTGGCACAGGTCTTTATGGCTCTCTCTCTCTTATGCACCTAAAAAGTTAAAGCTTCAAAAAAGGAAAGCCTAAACTAAGAGTGGCATCACACAGAATGCTGTTTGCTGGTTTTCCCGAAGACTGTGTCCTCCTACAAAGAATTAGGACCAGGGGGTCCCTAGAGAGGTTAGTATCAAGGGTTCTGAACTCCTGGGGTATCTTGGCAAAGAAAGTGATGACTACCCTGGCACTCCAGATTCTTGCAACTTCAGTGCTGTCTTGGAAACCAACTCTGAAGCCAAACGAGGCCAAACAGGACGTGGGCCAGCAGCATCAGCGTCTTCTGGAAGCTTATTGAAAGTGCAAGATCTCAGACCCTGTCTGAGACTTCCACTGAGTCAGAATCTGCATGTTCACAAGACGCGCCCCACCCCACCCCCCACCCCCAGGTGATCCCGGGGTGCTGTTAAAGTCAAGAGGATGTGACACGTTAACTCACCAGTAGACAAATTCAGGTTCTTCAAAGATAGTGAGCAGACTCATCGCCCCCAAGATTTATGTTAAATGGGGTGGCAGTCACGCCCAACCACCTGTTCTTGTGTGGCCTGTGAGCAAGAATGGTTTTACTATTTTCAAATCAAAAGGGGTACTTAGTATCTGGATCCTTGAAAATTAAATGAAATGTAATTGTCCGTCAGTAGAGTTTTATTAGCACAACCGTGCTCATTCATTCACTTATCGTCTGTGGCTGCTTTTACACTACCATGGCAGAGCCGGGTCACTTCAACAGAGACGAAATGGCCCACGAAGCCTGAAGTATGGGCTCTCTGGTCCTTTACAGAAAAAGTTTACTGACCCCCGGCGTAACGGAATCATTGAACATTAGAACTGGGAGGGATGTTTAAAATCCTCTTTGCTGATGGGAGAACAGAAGCACAGAAGGGACTTCGGCCAGGCAGGAGCAGGGCTGCCATCGCCTGTCTAGGATGACACTCCCCTCTCATTTCTTGTCCCCAGGACCCCTCCCTGTGACACTTGCATTTCCCATCCCCTTCCATGTATATGCCATGCTCTCTCATCACGCTTGTGTCCCCTTGGAAAGACCCTCCTCCGTCACGTCCCTCTATCTAAAGCCCTTCAGATCCTACCCGTGCCTTTACATAAGTCTCAAGCCTTTTAAACGGGTCTGATATTCCACTGTGCAGACTGAGACTCCTCGCTCGCTCGACCCACCTGTAAGATTTGTCCCCTTTGTGTTTCCAGAGTAAGACCCCCAGGTCTTGCTCTGAATGCTTCAGAATCTACACATCAGGCCCCTTGAGGGATCCAGCTCTCACCCTGCTTGCCTTGACATCACAGGCAAGGATGTCTGAGCCCACATGTCCGGGAAGACGCTGGAAGTCATCCGTGGCAGAGGCTAGCCTGTGGCTGTGGCCTGGAGAATCTGCCGCCCCTATATACCGAAATCCCTGTAGCAGTTGGGCCAAACCCTATGTGTGATGAATGTGGTCGCTCTTGGAGATGGGCCGGCGTTCTCCCCATACCTGGTGTGGTTACAGAAATGGTGGTTCTAGCAATTCCATCTGGTGAACGCATCGAGCACAATCCCCAGGGACAGGAGGTTAAGACACACGGGCCTTGTCATTAAAAACGCTGCTGAGTAATACGAGAGACACAAGGCCTCTTACTTTTCCTCCACTCTGTGGGGGATGCCCTTGACCCTCACGGTGCAGGGGAAATGGAATGGCCTACTCAGCCCACACCCAGCCATGACCAGATGAGCACGTATCTCAACTCAGGCCACAGGTCAGTTCTTTGTCCAGGTACCGGCATCCAGGTACGGGCATCTCCTGCTCTGGAGACATCAGTCCAGCTTCACTGAGGAAAAGATGGTGGCTCGCCTGGGGTGTGACATAACATTAACAAGGACTCGGGGCCACAGAGGCCTCAGAGAACCCAAAATGGCAGCTCCCAGAGAGAAGCCCAGGAACCTATGGCTGGGATGCTCATGGGTGTTTTGTTTTGGTTTTGTTGATGGTTGTTGGGTTTTTTGTTGTTGTTGTTTGCCCTTTAAGCCTGTTGCCTTGATGGACACATGATTATGGCTCCTCCCGGCTCATCCAGCCAGCTGGGGGCTCATGGAGTGTTACTGCTCAGAAACTCAGTGAATTCCATGCCTGTTGTGTCTTCAGCACTTCACTGGAAACCAGACAGTTAACATTGAGGCAGCATTTTCAGCTGACATCTACCATCTTCACTCTGAGCAGCGGTGTTTAGCATGGCTGATTCACTCCACAAGCCTTTCCTGTGCATTTTAAAAAAAAAAAAGAAAGAAAGAAATTTGGGTTGACTTGTCGTGTCCGAGCGTGAAACGGCTGAGACTTCCAAGTGGCTGCTGGAAGGCAGCGAAACGTCAACAGCAGGTGTATCCAGGTGTCCCTGCTGCAGGAGTTTTGTCTCCCTGTAGAAGCAGGCGACCTTGATGCAGATGGAAGTTGGAGGTAGGACCCTTCTAAAGCCATGCCACATGCTCCTCAGGACACCTCGGACAAACCAGCATCGTCTTCTGTACCCAGAGGTATTCTTTGCTCAAGCAAAGAATGAACAACTCTGTCAGAAAGTTGCAAGGAGAAATGCTGGTGACATTTCCTCTCAGGTTCTTTCCAAAACCAAGATTCCAATGAGGACGTGTTGGTGGCTATTGTTAGTTCCCTTTCATCCTGATGAAGATTAAGCTCTCTAGCCTGAAATAGAGCGTTTGGGATTGGAATAAAATGGCCTATTTTGAGAACAATTATAAATAGGTTTTGTGATTACAGATTTAAGGGACCATAATTACGAGATGTAATGGAAGCTTATCTGTGCGTACCTGTTTGAAGAGAGGTCAAGTTCACGATTTGGCCGGTGTCCTCTCTCCACAGACAAAGCCTTGAGTACAAAGTGCAATCTGTTTGTCTTTGATCTCCATCAGGCTGGGAAATGTTGGGGACCCTTTCAGGCTATGGAATTTGGGTTCAGAAAATCAGCCTCTCTCTCCGATTTTCTCCCAGAAGCTGACTCACAGCTTGTAGGATGGACCCCATGATGGCTTGTATGGAATTCTCTCTTAAGATGGTTTCAACTTACTCTTCTTGGATTGGTACTTGAGAAAGTGAACTTATCGAGTCGCGATGGGCTGTTTTAGACAGAAGGTGATAGGGACGGGCGGTGTGCCTGAAAAGTGAAACCTGGCTACCGGGCATTTGGTTAAGCCGCTGCCCGGCCAGTCAACGTTTTTCCAGTAATCTAGGGCACCTTGAGATACTGAAGAGCCTTCTGCATCACCAAGAGAAGATGAATTATTTTACCCATCGTTTTAACGATAAGTAGGGTTGGTTTTATTCTCATGTATTGCATAATGGCAATCTATGTATAAAATGATCAGGTCACTGGACACTTGATTAACCAACTACCCGCATCGCTGCATCTTTTCAAGTGGCCCAAAGCCAAAGAGAAACATGCATGAGTGGAGCGGAGCTGTTGGTGGGAAGCCGTGGGGGGCCACTTAAAGGCCACGAGGGAGGAGAGGCTGGACTCCCTGGGGTTTGACACGAGTCCTTCCACCATTCCTGCAAGAGAGAGTTAGTTCTCACGCCTGGGAGGGGCGCCCTTCTGAGGGGGTGTCACCTTCCTTCTCTCCCGGACCCTCACGCTGTGTCCTGGACTAACCGCCCCCACCTCGTGCTTTCCGTCTGCTTTGTAAGCGGAGCCTCTGGTGTGTGATGCTTTATTTTTTCTCATGGTGCTAATTGTTGTCTTGTAGTCTCTAGCATTTTCCCCTACTAACCTAGCAGTTTCTCTCCTTCTCCTATCTTTTACAGGGATGTCATGTCCGCTTCTTAAAGGTAGTTCTCCCTCCACGCCATCCCCTTCCACCTTTTTGTCCACAAAAACGTCTGCCCTGGTTTTTGTGGCTCCCACGCCTGAGCCCCCACCCATGCTCTGCACTCTTAAGGATGCACTGTGTGTTCTTGAACGTCAAGCCCACTCACGTCCTAGTTTATCTGCCTCTGTCCAAATGGCCACAGCCTTCCAGTGAGGAAAGAAATGACCGTGTATCGATCACCCAGAGAAGATACCAGTCCTCCCTGCTACTCAGACTAGATTCGTGAAAAATTTTACCAAGGACGTAGCGAAATCTCCCGTGAGCCACTAACAATAAGTTCAAGTTCAATTCGAAAGCAGCGAATGAACAGAAAGAGTGCATCTTTAACATGAGGACACATTTTCCCTTCTTTCTGTGAGCATATGTTTCTCCTTATCACATGGGGAGGCTCATTTTCGGTTTTATCGAGGCATGTATCCACATCAGCATGCAGTCGGTATGGCGTGCGTACGCTGTGTGTGTGCATTTACATGGAAGACGTGGCGTAAGGAATCGTGGGCTGGAGTCATCAAATGGTCCCTACATTCTCAATGCCTGGCTTAATACTACTCACTGTATTGCATTTTTTTTTCTTATTTTTTTTTTATTGCTTCTCAACACAATTGTCACTACATGATCAACCATCCTATCTCCAAACGATCCAACGGACCTTTGCAACTTGCATGTAAATGGTTTCAGAAACCTGCTCTCTTGTTATGTCTGACAGCACCCCTCTCCTTTGGGGGAGCTGGTTGGGGCCATGGACCAGCTGTGCTCTCCATGCAATGCCTTTGTTAATAATTAAAATCAGCTCCAGATGGTTATAGCCTATTCATGTTAGAACCAACGGGAAAATTTAAACACTCCAATACTTGGGTGAAGAATGTGCAAGGGAAAAACCCCCAAAATCCCTCCCCAAAGCTAGATCAACGTAGAATAGTGTTTGTTTAAAACACCGTACGAAGTAAAACATCTGCTAAATCGCGTTTTTTAAAGTGTCTCATCGCTAGAGCTTGTAGCTGACACCACAAATGTGTCTCCATAGCCACGAGAGATTAGTGGTCCAGCGTTACTGACAATGGGGAAGAGGAAAATATTCTTTGAGGTTTCACAGGTCCTGCGGAGTGAGAGAGCGCTCATGTAGGAAAACTTCAGCCCTTCGGGACCCCCCGTGGTCGCTGCTCCCCTGCTGTTTCGTGTTTTCAAACCCTGTCGCACGGGACGGTGTGCTCCCTTAGAAACAGCGTCGGGACACGGCCACCCTGAGCCCCCCGGACGATTCCTTCCCTCAGTGAAAACGTCCTTCATCCTCATGGGCGAGCAGGCGCCTCGTGACCGTTCCGGGATGGGAGGCTGCTTAAAAACGAATGCGTCACCTGTCATCTCGTTCCCGGTGATGTCCGAGGTCACCTCTACTCTGATGGCACGAACTCACGCGGGGTCCTCGGACCCTCGTTGTGTCCCAAAACGTCTCTTCCCTGTGTGTGTGGTGTGACACGCCTGAGCCGTGTGTCTTTTTTTGTGTGTCTTTGTTATTTTGTCGGACGCTTTGTTACTCCGGGGAGAATAACAGACGTCTCGTGGGGCTGTATTTCCCAGCGTGCAGGGAAAGCTGGGTGCGGCTGGCAGAACTCAGCCGGGGTTCTTTTTCATGGGGAAAAAAGGAGACGAAATGGAGATGAGGGCAAAGCCTCCACGTCTCCAGGCCCCGTCTTGGCAGGTAAACCGTGGCACCTCCCAACTTCGACGAGGGGCTGTCCCCTCCGCAGGAGGACTGTCCTCTCCCGGGGACACTTTGTCACTCTAAGGGAGCCGCTCGGTGTAGTGGAGAAGGTCAGGTTACTGGCCGCAAGTCCCAGCTCCACTGCCTCTTAGCTACGTGGCCTCGGGCCGCGTGGCTCGTGTCTCTTACCTCGGTTTCTCCATCTCCGGGATGGGGCAGTTAAAGTACCAGCCACGTAGGGTTGTTGGGAGAATGAAACAAGGCACTGAGGAGGCACTCAGGACAACGCCTGGCTTTCACCATGCTCAGCAGCCTCCCCAGTCTTCCCTAACGGAAGTGTCAGAAGTGATGCTGTGCCCTGCTGTTTTCTCAGACGCCGTCCTTGAGTGAAGCCAGCCCTGGGTCGAGCTTTCTAGACGCCCCCGTGGGCCCTGGGTGGGGAGACCCCTGTCGTGCATTAGAGACAAAGAGCCCATCAGGAAAGAGCGTGACCCCGCTGACCCACGTCGCCCACAGAAGTGGCATGAGGCCGCCTGAGTTCGTTGAGCGTCAGGGGCCAGAGGGGCCCCAGCTGGCCCGGCCTCCCTTCCCACGCGCCTTATGTCCGTGCGTGGTCCTGACGTGCCGTGGGTCGTAGGACAGGAAACGCAGACCATTCTGCCTGCGGAGCGAAATGTCACCCGTGCGTCGGGAACCCCAGTGAAAACGGGGCGCCATCGCTCACTCACAGCCCCTTCTCAGAGCGGCCCCGCTCACCCGTGCGTGGACTAGTCTCCACCTCGGGGCTCCTTCCAAAAAGAGGGTTGTCGGAAACCCGTCCGCGGCTGGCCCGCAGGGACTGTTCTCTCTGTCGACAGCTGGGAAGAAGCGCACGGCCAGGACTTTCTCCGCCACTCTCGCTGGTGGCCGTGGGCGAGCGGCCAGACTGGCACAGAACTGATGGCTTTCGGGGTGGGGAGATAGCCATGGTCTCGTTTCTCACTTGGGGTGTACCTTTTGTGGCCTTCATTTCCCCAGACCCCAGCAGCTCGTGGGTACCCATAGGGTCACAGTAGTTGAGTTGTTTTAAGTGTTACTGCCTCTTGACACATAAGACCCCCAATCCACCTCCAAGGCAGGGGACATTCTCTCTCCCACCCCTCTAAATCTCACCCTCTCCCAAAGTTCCTACTCAGAGGTCCCCTCCTGCCCTGGAGACCAACTCTTAACAACACACAGGGGGGCTGCTCTGTCATGTCCCCTGAGGGCGGCTGAGAACCCCCCTCCAGCCTCCTTAGGGTGAGGCCCCACCACCCTTTTGCTTGCTCTCTGCTGCTCTCTGCCCACTTCCTTAGGGAGGTGTGTCTTCTGATACCCCAGCCAGGAAGCAGCTGCTCAGCTCTGATCACACCCCCCGACCCCTGGGGAGGAAGCAGAATGTCCTCGTCCTCTTACAGGTGACACAGAGGCCTTGGCAAAGTCAGAACCATGGCTGGCGTTCCAGTCCGCTGCTGGTGGATCGTAGCCCCTGCTCTTCACCAGTTGAGCCCCGCCCCCCAAATGCCCGTCAACCGACTGCCACAGGGACCCAGAGAACAACCCAGAGCAGTGCAGCTGCCGCCAGCCTCGAAAGCAGGTGTCCTATTGAACTATAATTAGGTCCCCCGTTTTTGTTTTTTTTTTTAATTGGTGTGGTTCAAAAATGCTCAGTGAAGATAGGACGAAATCAACGATTATGGAAATTCTGTGCTAAATTTAATTGCTGTAGGCTCCGCTTTCAAAATGCTGCTGTCAGAGACATTTTATAAAAAAATTTTAAATTGAGTGATTGAGCAAGCGTATCCAGCATTTTAGGGAAAGGATCCTATTTTTTTGTTTCACCTCCATGTGGAGGAAGGTTGGAGACCCTTTCCCTAGTGGGGTCCGGACCAGCTAGCTGCAGAGGGATGGAGAGGGTCCCGAGCTTGATCGCCATGTGTGGCTTCTGTTGTGGTGATATCGTTGTCATTTTTGTTGTTTTTAATTAGGGAGCTGCCGTTCTGTGATCATTCAGCTCCAGTCAGATTTCCCGAGTGGTAGCTTTTTTATCGAATTCTGCCCTCGTGCGACAATCATCATTTCTCATCACCTCCCAGATCGCTCTGTGTTTCTGCTTTTACGACAAACCCAGCAACTCATCTTAAGACCCCCCTCCAGGGCTTCTGGAAGCCCTCGCCGCCTCCCTTTCCCCACTTTGTGCATCTGTGACTTGCAAAGTCTGGGTGGGCCCAGGCACAGTCTGGGAAGAGATTCAGGAGACACAGAGGTATCCAGAACAGGTTGGGCGTTTTATTGTCTTCTAGAAATAAAGCATGTGGCGACTCTGAAACACACTTCCGGCATCAGTACAAATTCTGTTGGCATTGCGCAAAGCCCTGGCTCTCGCATGAGAGAGTAAAGGTGTGGCTGGGGAGACAGAAGGTGTGTGTCTTGTTTTGAGCCGTTTTGCAACACTCAGGGGAACTTTACCTCTGCACCAGCCCGCGAACCTCCGAAAAGATCCTAGTCAAGATGCAATCGGTTCAGAACATAAATAACCACAAGAGGGCAGTAAAGATTTGCAAATAAAGGAGTCCGTTGCAACCTGCACATGGATGGATAGTACTGAACTTGTGCCTGCAACTCTTCACTTCTTGATGGGTGTGAAGATGGGTTATGACTTTTTTGCTCCCAGTTGCTCTGTGGTTTTAGGGACTCATCGGGATGCTGAAAAGGCAGGATGTGCCTTTTGTGTCTGCGTGGCACCTGTGGTCTGTTCTGGTGTACACGGGCCCCAGCCCATGTCCTATCTATTCTGCTTTCTTAGCACAGAGGAGAATTCTCTTCTTCTAAGCAATGTTGGTGGCAGCCTGGAAAACCGATAGCATCTGTGAGTTCATGTGGCTTCTGACCCTGCCACAGCCCACGGATAAAGCTGGTTCATGGTTAGTCCCACAGGGAAACATTCCTAGCAGGAAAAGGATGGAGGGCTCAAAAAATTCACTTAAGTGCCACAGATATCATAACAGTAATATTCTGTGGCTGTATCCACTCGCCCAGGCCTTTCTCTAAGGCAGGTCTCAGATGAGTGTGTCCTGTCCTTTTTTAGTGAGAGGAAGACAGACCTTTTGCAGGAGAGAAAACTTAGAAAGGGTACATTTTGGGTCCCAGTATCCTTCCACAAGTCTGGACTCAGCAGCTGGGCAGAACTAAGGGCAACAGCCTTCCTAGGGTCTGTTGAGCAGGTGGGACAAATAGCAGTCCTTGAGCCAGGCAGTGACATTAGCTAAGCCGAAGGTGTGTGTCCACATTCACGGGGCAGCTCGGAAGAGCGGGGAAAACTAGGGTAACTGGAAAGAAAACAGCACGGCAGGATGCCGGAGGCGTGGGATGCCCAGAAAGAACAAGAAGAACCAAGCCCCTTGCATTTCCCACAGTGGGCAAAGTGCTAAGATGTCACGGGTCCCACGTTTCTCCCGAGAGTATGGCTCCGTTGCCATGACGACAGAGGCCTGTCAGCTTTCCTGAGAGCTGGTTTCAACAGTGGCAACAGCCTAAGTGGATGTGTCCATAAGAAAATATTTCTCATGAAGAAAATGACTTGATGTGCTTTCCCTTGAATTTCTGCTCCAGTGAGTGAGGGCGACGCTCCCCGGGCTATCTGGCTGCGAGACAGCTTTTTCCCCGTACGAGCCAGCGTAGCCGGCGTCCTGAATGGGACTGAATCGTAATTTAATTCACATGCCTTTGAGGTTCTTAATTGTTGCTGTCCTGATACGTTCGTTAGCAGTGAGCTACAGATGTTTTATTTGAATCTAACTGCAAATGAGGATGAATGATTGGAGAGCCGGCACATGAACGAGGGCAACCGTAGGCGGACGCACGCACGACAGCCCGCCCACAGGCCAAATTCTGGCTGCTGCCTGTGTTTGTAATTAAGGTTTTATTGGAACGCAGCCTCGCCCACCCGCTCATTCATTCCGTGTAGCTTTCACACGACAATGGCAGAGCCGAGCCGGGTGGCTACCACAGAGACAGTATTGGGCTTGCAAAACCCAAACTGTTTCTTATCTGCCCTTTCACGTTTGCCTCCCTTTGACATAGGGAGGTGAGCACTGAATTCAGAGACCAGCGTTCTCGGTTCAGAGCCCAGGGAGGAAAACGGAATCAGGCTCATTACGGAGCCTCCTCCTCCTCTGGAAGGTGGTGGCTTGGAAGAAAGAGCTCATCTCCGGCGTCCCCGCAGATACTAAAAGCTCCATCTCCATTGTGTGGTCGGTTACAGATTACATCCCACCTGGAGCAGCTCTTGGCACGGGGGCAGGGAGCCTCTCTGCAGGGCGATCCAGGTCCTGTTGCAAGGACCGATATAGAGGGAATAGCATCCCCATCTGCCTTCCCCCAGCACTGCCTCCAGCTTGCTCCGTGGCTGGAGAGAGTGGCGTTAGTTGCCTAGACCTCAGCGTCTTCACCGGTACCCACGGCAGGTCGGACCTTCCCGAGGACCCTCCTGTGGCTGGCAGGCTCCGGTTCTGGGGTCCTCCCTGTGGGGCCAGCCGGAGAACGGACGGTGCACCGCTGCGAGTTGCCCGTCCAGCTGGACCCCGCGAGGAAACTTCGTCAGCAGGTGCCCACGCAGTCGTGGGGGAGGCATCCCTGGGCCCCTCGCTCGCCTCCAGGTTATAGTTGCAGGTCGGATTGCCAGACCTGAAAGAGAAGTAGGAGTAACAATTCCAGCCACGAAGTTAGACACAGGACCGATAAGAAACCAAGACGCTGCCCTCAGAAATTAGGCTGCCCCGGCTGTCTGGGTTTCCCCTGTTTCTCTTTGACTTCTCCTGGTCAGATGAAAACGTTTGGCCTTGCCTACCAGCCTTTGCAATCCCTGCACCTCTGGACCCAGAAATTCCACCTTAGAAACCTAGCCTGGGGGCGGGGGGAGGCGGGCGGTGGAGATTAGGGATGTGCATAAAGATTGGGCTACGAAATTGTTTATCTGCCTGTGACTGAAAACTGGAAATAACCTAGGTGTCCACCAGTAGGGGAGTGGTTCAGTCGACTACAGGGGAGCCACCCAAGTCGGGGCATTGTGCAGTTGCTAAAATCATGAGGCAGACGAGCGCTTATAACGTACAAAAAGTTCCCACCGTGTGAAGGGGAAAGCAGGTTACAAACTAGAATTCTGTACATTTCAAAGGAATTATTGCATATACGAAGGAAACATGGAAAAGGATTAGAAGCATAGCCACCAAAATGTTAACAATGTTTATCTCTGGGTGATAAAATTATGGGTGTTTTAAATTGTCTTTTTTTTTTTTTTTACTTATCCACGCCTATTAAATTTTCTAAAATAATTTATATTACATTTATAACATAAATGTAATAAAATGTATTATATTGATAACAAGAAGCAGCATTGTAGTAGAAATTACTTAAAAGCAATCATTCTGCTTTAAAAAGTTTTACATTAGAAGTAATTGCCTTCCCTTCATACACGTTCATTCATTTCTTCTAAAAGTATTTGAGGCTCTCTCCGGGACACTGGAGATAGATCAGTGGACAGAACTGATGAGGTCCCTTTACTCCTTCCAGTGGAGGGAGAAAGAGAAATATGTGATAGGTAGTGTGAGGGAACACACACCACGGGAAGGGGACCACAGGGTGCCATGTTCAACAGGGCGGGGCAGGGAAGCTCAGGGCTGAAGCATCCCGTGGGAAAGCATCCCTTGTCTGGGTCAGAGGAAGCCGGAAGCACAAATGCCCTCAGGTGGCAAGCATGCTGGGCATGTTCCAAAGATGAAAAAATATTTAGCCAGAGAACAACAGGCATTTTACTTACCTGGTTGTGCTGCCCAGAATGTTATGATGCTTATGAAGTAGCATCATCTGAACCCGTTGCCTGGTTACTGAGTAGGAGGTAATAGATGTCGTGGCTCGTGGCTTGTTAGAAATACATGAGCTGTGTGCTCTGGTAACAGCATCATTGAAGCAGCTTCCCGGTTCCTTGGCGGCTTTCCTCTCCGGAAATCACTCGATTTCGCTTACCTAATGTTGCAGTGGGTGCAGGTGAACACACAGTCACCTTAGACGTAAGATGCTCTGCCGAGGTAGGTCTCTGAGTGCACACGGCATAGCTGTTTCCCTTACTCGTGGAGCGGCACCGAAACCCCAACAGTCGTATGTTGCCAGGGTTGTTCGGAGAAGCCCTGGACACGGAACATTTTCATTGTAAGAAAAAACGTATAAAAGAAACCCACGGTTCTTCATTTGCTTCTACCGTCGGTCGCTGTTGTCCTGTCTGTCTGCCCTCGGACACTTAGAAGCAGAAAGAACCTTCTGTTGTTGTCGGGTTCATCTCTTTACCCTGTGCAAAGGGCTTTGATAAGTATTTTCTACCAGGCTAGGAGACACAGTATCGCTGAAGAGACACATTCACAAAATAGATACAAATGGACACAGTTACCATGGAATGTAGTCGGATGGTATAGCACTCTTTGGACCTGAAGGTCCTATGACGTAGGCTCGACCACTGGGAGACAGGATCCCGTTTCAGCCTCCGCATTCGTACTGGAGAGAGATCTTTGGGTTTGGGTTCCTACCGAAGACAAGTCAGCGCCTCTTGAAAGAAATGCTGGGCAGGATGCTGTTGTGTGAGAGGCTGGTGGCTTACGACTCTGTGCTTTCCCTGTGTGTTTATTCTGTTTTCCCACACACCAAAGGTAACATATGGTAACTGTACAAAATTCAAACACTGCCGAGTATCCACAGTATTAGATAGAATTGCCATTACCTAGGTCATATTGTTGCATCTCAGCTGTTGCAAAAAAGTGGTCCAACCTAATGGAAAACAAACATCTACCGCAAGCCAATCCCACATCGATTTGTTGTCATAGTTGGTATGTCCACCTCTCCGTTTTCATTAGTAGAAGCCCCCGACTCATGAGTCGACTGTAGGGAGCCTCTCCCCATCCACACAGACAGCTCCGGGGACACAGTGCACGTTCAGCCCCACCTCCGAGAATTCGGATGTGCAGTGTTCAGGTTGACTTTGTGTGATGTGCATTACAGACACGCCCTTATGAGAGTCCTTTAAACTGAGAACACCTGCAATGACTGCAAACCGTGATGACTTTCCAAGACTATCTCTTGTAGGAAATGAGACACACGTCGGTTAACATTAAATTTTCTGAGGGGGAAAGAACACAGCCTGTTCTCATGACCTGGTCATCCAGTTAGCAACACGATGACCTGATGCCAAAGTGCCATCTTTCAAGGAGCTTAAAATTCTGAATTCTGAGTTGTTTCATCCTAGCCGGTAAACCAGGTTTTGGTCTAACTTTTTTAGTTAGAAGCGTGCTGACTCTTCAGCGTCTAAAGTCACTTTAGTGTAGTAAACAATACTATATATCATCATTTTCAGTTTTCTCTTTTCCCTTAAAACTTCCTATGCCATTTTAATAAGCCAGGGTCTTTTCTTACACAGTCTTCACCCCGAAGGGGGCAACTAAAGATAAATGTTTACCAGTTGCCAGATTAGGAAAAGACCAGGTGATGTGAGGGAGAACAGCAGGAAGTTTGGGAGGAGGAGTTCTCTGTAGACATGACAGGTAAGCTGGGCCTGGAGGATGAGGAGAAGTCAGCCAGGTGAAGGTCAAGGTCAGGGGAACAGTGCTGACACCGTCTGGGGCAGGATCGCACTCTGGCAGCTTGGCGGGGAGTGATGGACTGGGGCAGGAACTGACAAGGTGACTGAAAGTAGACTGGAGGCCGAGGCCTGGGCCAAGGAGACCCCCCTTCCTGGGGGTGTGGAGACCCCCCTCTCCTAGGGCATGGAGCTCTCCTCTCCTGGGGGTGTAGAGACCCCCTCTCTGGGGCCATGGAGGCCCCCCTTCCTGGGGGTGTGGAGACCCCCCCTCTCCTGGGGCCGTGGAGACCCCCTCTCCTGGGGCCGTGGAGACCCCCCTTCCTGGGGGTGTGGAGACCCCCCCTCTCCTGGGGCCGTGGAGACCCCCTCTCCTGGGGGTATGGAGAACCTCCTCTCCTGGGGCCATGGAGACCCCCCGTTCTGGGGCCGTGGAGACCCCATATCCTGGGGCCGTGGAGACCCCCTCTCCTGGGGCTGTGGAGACCCCCCTTCCTGGGGTTCCTGTGCCTTCTCTGCCCACAGGCCCCCAGCACCACAGCTGCCAGGATGGCCACAGGCTGCCTCCTCCAACTCCATCATTTACTAGACCCAGGTGGACAGAGGGACTGGGCCCAGGTCAGGCCCAGACCACAGAGATTTTGAGGCGATGGAATTTTTTACCGCAGAAGAGCTGCATCTGAAAACTCAGTACTGGAGGCGGCTCTGTGCCATTCAGCAGCAAGGCCTGCGGTGACAGTGTGGACACGGCTCTGGAGGCCCATTCTGCAGGGGGAGCCTGGACGCGCTGTCCCTGTCATTGGCTGGAGAACGACGCGGAGAACCGCTAGCTGCTCTGACGCTCTGCCCGGCTCCACCTCCTGGGACCAGGAGCCTCTTCAGTGTTGTCCCTCCTCAACCTCACCCCTCGATTTCAGAGCCGAGTCCGAGATCACTTTGCAGGCGGGTCCCCAAATACTCAGATGCAAAAACACTTTTTTTTTTTTTTTTTTTTTTTTTTGCGTTTACAGCCCGTTAACCTGACTTTGGGGGCAATATTTTATCTTTATAACTAGACTAGGGTCAGATCATAGCACAAAGCTCCCAGGGCCCTTGCTGGCCGATGGCCCCAGTGACAGCAGCAGAGACACGTGTATCAGAGCCCCCGTCCTCCGTATGCTGGGGGCCGGCACCGACATCAGCCCGCCACCCTCCGTCAGCGCCCACGGCGGCAGAGTGTGTCAAAGGGGCAGCGACTGTCTGGGAATTCCCGTGAGTCAGAACCAGCTGATGAGGGCCGCACGCAGCTTCCCAGGTCCAAATGCTCCTTGTTTCAAGCAGCTCAAAGCAATGAGTCTGCTGTGTCTGGGTCTTTTCGGATATTATCGTCACGTTCGTGACAACCTGGAAACATTCTCTTTGTGCTCCTTTCTGATAACGTTATTATCGCTTTAGACATTGAAGGGCAGGCTAGAGCGGCAGAGTCTGTATTCTCCTCTCCGACTTGAACTTCTTGATGATTCTTTTAAAGTCAGACACAAACCAGAACGTTTCTGAGCTTACAGTCATGCCTGGGGCAGCCGGTCGGAGGACGGGGGCTGGCCCCGGCTCCCTCCGATGTCACCCCAGGGGCTAAGTCCTGGCTCTTTGTCGCAAGTATGTCCGAACGTTCCTTCCATCCTCTGCCAGCGTGGAGGCCAGTTCATGTACCGCCCCCGTTCGGGTTTTGTCTTCTCAGAGCATCAGTTGTTCCGCTTGGCCCCCCACGCTCCCGTGTGTGCTTCCAGGAGGGGGTGGATTACGGCTGCACGAAACGCTTTCAGCCTCGAAACAAAAGCGCCAGGGCCGTCCTCCCGCCACGTTTCAGCGTCTGTGGTTAGTTAGATGGGTGCGCTCCTTCATCAGAGCACCTGCTCCCGCCGTGGGGCTCCAGCCCCCACGCAAACCGGCTCTGTGTGTCAGACACGAGCGTGGCCTCACAGCCCTGCATCTGATGCATGCGGCCTGGCTTCACTGCTTCCTTCATTCAGCAGACGTGTCGCGGGCACACCCCGTGCCCAGCGCTGTGTTAGAGCGGGGGTTCCGGGGACGGCTGACGGGGTTCGTCCTGCTCAGGCTCCATTGGCAGAGCCGGGCGCAAGGCAGCTCACCCTGAGTGTGGGATGGGGAAGCTGCTCAAAGTGTAGGTGGCCCCTCAAAAGCCTTCTCTGCTGCTAAAGAAAACATTTCAAATCCTACAATTTCCCCCCAAGAGTTGCTGCCAGTGCTTTGATCATGGGATGAAGCCCTCCTCTCCCCCCACCCCGAATGCCTTCTTTGCTCCCCACGTGCTCTTGGTAACCCCTCATTGACCCGAGTGATAAGCTGGCACCTGCCCCAAAGCTCAGAGCTGCCTCTCGTCGTGTCTTCTGTGCAGGAGATGGGGGTGCACTCTGTCCACTGAGCACGTGCCGAAGCAGGAGCCTCCCCACTGCAGCCCAGGGCAGGGGGCCCCAGGACCCTGGACTGTCAGCAGCTGACACGTCTGGCACCTGGATCCTCCCCGTCAGGCAGATTTCAAAGTGCAGAATTCCGGCAGGAGCTTCTCCGCCCCGCTCCAGGCTCCTTTGCCCAGTGTCGAGATGTTGCTGTGGGACCTCACTTGTCTCTTCTTTTTCTCGGCTGAGCCCCTCTCGCTTTTTGCCTTTGACTGTGAGATGCTCACGATCCCCTCCCCATCCCGCCACCAGGAGAGTGGTGAGGGCATCGTCTCTCTCCAGGACCTTCCCGGGGCATGCGTCTAATTTCTAAACACTCCTTTTGGGAATTGACACGTCACTGACCGGATATTCTTCAGGCCCAAAGGGCCGTGCCCGTTTTGTGTGACACCAGCATCTCAGGCGTCTCCCCGTTTCTTTTCACAAGTTCCGTTCTCGACTTTAAAAAACGCCCCGTGGCTTTTAAAGTAGAAATAAATAAATCATCCCCACAGAGTGCCTTTAACGCAGTTCCTCTCCAGGGGATACTCGTCCCCCTTTTTTTGCGTGGATACAAGTTTCCTCTATGCAGATTAATCTTCCATTGGAAAACCTAGAAATAAAAAAAATATCAGCACACAGTTTCTTTGGTTATGTTAACTGTCACAAAGCACCCATGTCTCCCAAGGAGTTACCTTTTATATTCCAGAATGAGACTCCGCTTGCCCTTGATAGAGCCCCTGGCCCCATTCTTTATTCACTGTATAAAGAGTCGCCTCTTGGTAGGTAAGGTTGTTTTTAGTTTTTATTTTTGGTACTTTGCAAGTGCTGCCCTTAGGGTAAGTATAGCCACCGAGTGTGAACAGGTATTTCATCATCTTCAAGTTCCTTTTCTTACTCCTTCCCACCTCCCCGCTCCTAGCTGGCATCAAGCTTAGTTACAGCCGTTTTCTATCAATCTTTTCACTGGGGGAAAAAAAAAGATGACTGATTGTTTTCACTTGTGTGCTTGTTATTTAGAAAGCCAAGCTCGGCCCCGCTGGCAATAAAGTAATCAGTCCTTCAGAAGACAGGAGACAACCTTCCAACAACCTTGACAGGGTGAAACTCACCGACTTCAATTTCCTCATGGTCCTGGGGAAGGGGAGTTTTGGGAAGGTAAGAGGGAGGCCCTGTGAAGTGGCTGGGCTTTCGCACGGCATGCTGGGATCATCTCGTTCTCCCTGAGCTTTCCAGAGCAGCCCTTTCGGTCTCTCTGCTTGCCTGACTCATTTCCCGCATGTATCCTGCTTCAGTACCTTAAAAGCAACTGTATCCAAAAAGCTACCGAGGGTTCACTGTGTGTCACTATTTCAGTGTTTAGAACAGAACCGGTGCTCCAAAATGTGGGCTGGATTCCAGAATGAGTAATTGCCACAACTAAAATTAAGTGTTGACTCGTGGTAAGGGAATCTAATCATTAAGAGATACTGAGCTGGTTTCTTCAGCCATCAGCCTGTACGTCCACATGTGGCTTCTCTGGCCCCAAATCTCACAGTAGATCCAGGAACCGATTTCGACCCTGCCTTTTTCATTGTCCTGGTGGGAAGCCCATAAAGAACAGTCACATTGTTGCCGGAGGGATGCTCCTGAGAAATGTGCATAATTCAAAACTTAAGGCTGAGGTTAATGTTGCAAAGTCCTTTAAGCGGCCGCAACAGCGCCATCATGTGGCAATAGCCTACACAGTACCCGGATTCGACAGCTTAGAAATTCTACAGTGCTGGAGGGATTTAGTTTGCAATGACTGGCAGGCACTATTTCATAGTATTCGCAGAGCGGAACTTGACACATGTTTTTGTATCGCACCTGTCCATCATTGCACATACTGTCTGAGCTGTCACCCGCCCTGGCTCCTCCCCCACCCATTCCCCACCCCAGCACCAGAGGAATGCCTCGAAGTTTCCGGGTTGCCCTTCATCTGCCCTCAGGTGATGCTGGCCGACAGGAAGGGAACGGAAGAGCTGTACGCTATCAAAATCCTGAAGAAGGACGTGGTGATCCAGGATGACGACGTGGAGTGCACCATGGTAGAGAAGCGAGTGCTGGCCTTGCTTGACAAGCCGCCATTCCTGACGCAGCTGCACTCCTGCTTCCAAACGGTGGTAAGGATCCCCCCCCCCCCCCCCCCCCCGCCGCCCACGGGTACACACCACACAGCGAGGGTTGCCCCCAACCCCAGGGTTCTCAGCATCTGCGTCCACCTTCTTCCTGTGGAGAAGGATGCTAGAGAAAGGCCTAACCAGGGGACGACTCCGCCCCCAGATTCTTCTCTGCCAAGCAGAGGTGACCCAGGGACACTGGCAAATTTGGAGCATCCCCTCTCTGTCATGTGCCCTACTTAGAGACTTGGCATGCATTCCTTTTAATTCAGCAAACGTGTATGTCAAAGATTTTTCTCCACACCAGGCAACGTGCTAAGACTTAGAGCTACAGACACAATGAGGCAACTCACAGCCCTGGCATTTTCAGACCGCTGATCCAGCCGCCACGCATTGCCTTGGGACGCTAGGAGATTCGATTTCGTGAACGAGAATGTTCTTTTTTTTTTTTTTTAATGCACACAGCAGGGGTTGGCAGTTTGGCCTGTTTTGTACAGCCCATGCGCTCTAAGAAAGGCTTAAGAAATAACACTACTTCATGACATGTGTGAAAATCAGATGAAATCCAAATATCAGTGTCATGAAGAGTCTTCTCGGAGCACAGCCATGCTCGCTCACCTACCTGTCATCCTCAGCTGCTCACGCACTGCCGAAGCAGAGTTGCGTAGTTGCAAAGCACACACAAAGCCTGAAACATTTACCGTCTGGCCCTTTATGGGGAAAATTTGCTGAGCCCTGTCGTAGGGAATAACTAAACAGGACAAAAAAAATTCCAAAGCACTGATCAGCTAGTTGTTCGTGGGGCCCCAGGCGCTGGCACAGTGTTTGCCAGTGGCCTGCCAGAAATATAAACATCAAGAAGGGACCCCAGTGAGGCTTTCCACCTCTCGGTGGCTGTCCTTTTTAAGATATGACTTAATCATCAGTATCCGTAGTTGTTACCGTAGTGATTTTTATTATTCTCATCTTCCCATTGGCCAGAAACTGGCTTCCTGTGTGATGTCTCCCCTCAACATCTCTTGGGAGGCAACTCCTGCACACTCTCGGATTTTAGAATCTCGAAAGGGTAGTAGTTAGTGGCAGCCGCACAGTCTCAGGATGGGCCATGGGGCTGCAGAGCCCGGCGGCGGCCACTGCGTGTCAGCCTTGAGCCAGGGGCCTGGACAGCTCCCTACTGGCAGCATCCGAGTAGCGCCAGGGAGAGAAGGGCGATATGCTTGGAAAAGAGAACTATGTCTTGAATCCCAGCCCAGATCCTGTAACCCTGGTTACACCGATTAAGCTCCAGAAAGCTACAGAGCCGGAGAAATAAAGACGAAATTAAAGTTCATAACAGGATGGCGAGAGAGCGAGGCTCCCAGAGCCATTTCCTGGCTCTTAGCAGCAGCTTCATCATTTTTTTTTCCTCCCTGTGCAACACTTTAATGTTTCATAACCTCTGTGAAACGGCGATGTGTTCTAGAGGAGAGCGTTGGTCAGCCCTTGCCTCCTCGGTGGGCTGTGCGGTTGGTTGTTTCACTGTTAAACTCCCTCCGTTTCCCCACCTGCCGTAGTGTACTATATCCTCATGAATACGAAGGTGTATTTGGGTCTCAGCTGCATGCCCTTCGTGGGGCCAGCACCTAGCCTGACAGCGGCAGAGGACATCAAACGCAATATCTGGGCACAGGACGGATGCAGAAGCACCTTCGGTTAGCCTCTCCGTCTGCATCCCCTCCCCCACAGTAAATGTCACTGAGCGTTTAAGCCCCACCCACGTACAAGCCCCACCCACCTCACGAGATCTGTCTTCAGAAGCATCCCGTTTAGCACGTGACCACGATGCCCTGGCGTGCCTCTGAGACGTGCCTCAGAAAAACCAGTTAAAATTAAATACGTGTCCCACATGGATTCCCCGCACCCTCCCTGACTTAGAAACGCATCACGCCTGCGTGATGGAGAAAAGGGAAGAGCGTTGGAGGCCGTTGCTACAATAGGGGACGCACGTCAGAGAGCCGGCATTTCAGACTTACGCCACGGCTTTCTGATTCGTGCAGGAAGGTTTTCTTTTGATTCTTTACTTGGAGGGGCGGGGGACAAATGTCGAAGGGCCCCACTGAGCAGTCCTGTCTGTGCGGCCCCCAGCAGCGGGGGGTGGGGGTGGGGGGGAGGGGGTGTGTGGCTGTCCCGCCCACAGGGGCCCCCCTGACGTCCCGCCCTCGGCCCCCAGGATCGGCTCTACTTCGTCATGGAGTACGTCAACGGCGGGGACCTCATGTACCACATCCAGCAAGTGGGGAAGTTTAAGGAACCCCAAGCAGTGTGAGTATGTTATGTTCTCTTAAGTCCCTTCCTCTAGACACACGGCGTCCCACGTGGGAACTCCTGCTGGATGATAGGGGAACGCGGGGGTCTGCCTAGTTCGAGGTGCACCGCTGTGTCCCCCACCCCCATCCCCACCCCCGCCCCCGGGGTCAGATGTATCGGCAGGGCCCGTCTAAACATCTAGGGAGTGGATTCTTTTATGTCTTGTAAGTTGGAGACGCTGGCATCCCACCCTCCTTAGTCACCACCCTCGTCCCTTGAGTCAGTCTCCTTACTGAACATGGGGTTGGCCACCCACAGTGCAAGGGGACTGACGGGACACCTGGGAGTGTGAAAGGAAGGAAGGGTGCCCTGCCCTCGGGGGGCTCACCACTCCACAGCTGTCATGTGCTGCCATAGCTTCAGAGGTGGCACAGGACAGCAGGCAGACCCCCCCCCCCCGGAAAGAGGGGTGCAGGGGGAGCATATCCTCGGAGAATGCCCAACCCAGAGGTGCGAGAGATGGAGTGAGGTGTGGAGGGGTGGGGAGTGGGGAGCACAGGGGTGAGGCGCCTGCGGAGGGCCTGGCTGAGGAGCGGAAGGCTGGATGGAGCATCCCGGGGGCTCGACGTTGGCGGGTTACGTTTTCAGCGGCCAAGGGGAGGAGGAAGGGTTGGGGGGAGAGCAGCGGCAGGAGCACGGGGCTCAGTAAAGGTCTATGGCAGAGGAGAAAGGATGGAACCACGATCAGGGTTGGACCTTGGCGCCAACGAGGGTTGTCTCTGAGAAGCATCCCAGAGGAAGGAACCCGGAACCCGGGGACTGTGGCGGGGGCGGGAGGAGAGGGGAACCTCTTCAGGTGACACTGCACGGTAGGTCTGGGAGGGAGCGGCCGGCAAAGAGGAAGCGGTTTGTGGGCAGGATCGTGAGCTCGGTTTGGAAGTTTCCACTGGGACGCACCCCGGAGGCCGGGATGTCGGAGTCAGCAGCCCGGGGACGAGATGTGGGCTCTGGGGGACGATGGAGAGTCTCCCACGTGGAGGGCGGGCCTGGATTCCTGGAAAACCAGCTGTTTCTCAGGGGCCAGGAAGCGACAGAAAACGCAGCAGGAGCAAATCCAAACAAACCGCTGTTTCATTTCCCTCAACGGGGACGCACAGGGGCCATGTTCCCTGATGCATCGAGCTTGCCGATGCTAACGAGACTCTGTCTAAAAGACGACTCTGAAGAACTTTCGGCCTGTGAGGCTGGTCTGTCCCGGGGAGCTGACTGAAGACAGACCAGGGGATTCATGGGCAGCGAGCTGACGAACATGCGAAGGCGGATTGTTCTGTTTCCATTTTTCCCTTGTCAATTTTCAGAAAGGCCTCCGCTGATCCCCCTCTTTTGTGTTCTCCGTCGTAAAGCTTTAAAACGCTCAGACTGTCAAATAAAGCTCGATAAGACACGAGCTGTAAAGAACAAAGAGCAGAAAAGCCTCCTTGTGCTAGAAAGCAACAGGAAGGTGTCTCGTCGGTCCCCTTGCCTTGTTATTTGTGGTGCCAAAAGGTTTTATTTTTAAAAATAGAGAAAAGCATGAAAAGTAATGGAAAAGTCACTTGTCATCATCCCACCTGCCCTCCCTCCCCACCACATCGCTCTCTCCCACCAGCCCTCAGAGGTGCCGCCCCCACCCCCATTCTGTGAAGGATTTGATCCTTATCACCCATCAGGGAGCTTTCTCTGCTCCTGGAGACGTGTTGCTTATTTTAAGTCTCCGGGGTGCGATGTTTGCACAGGCACAGTTTTGTGGCTTCTCAGACTTCAAAGGCTCCCAGATGCCATACAAATTTTAAAACATCCTTCCGCGTTTATTCTGCACTTTAGATATTAACCTCTTCACGGTCTCGAAGCAATGGCAGTAAGTGCCTTTTATGATGAAGTGTTTAAACGGGTAACCTCAGGTGTGCATCACAGTGCGTTTCGTGTATCTCTGCACCTTGAGGGTTGGTGCGGGGAGAGGGGGACGATGAGGAAACCAGCTGAAGGGTCCATCACACCCTCTACTTTGTCTTCCAGAGCACAAGTGTACTTTCAAACACTAATATGTTCTGTTCCTGAAATGGACATTTTCTCCGCTCTGCTGTAGTTCTGACAGAACAGTCTAACAGCCACTCTCGAAAAAAAAATCGCGCAGTAAATTACCTGTCCGCCTGCCCCAGCCAAGAGGTGCTTGTCTCTAGGCAGATAATCAACCTGTCCCGTTGGTTCATTAGTGGTATCATTCCTAGGGGAAGGTGGAGAAAGGAAGCAGCAGAGGGCAGGGTGAAGGGTCAGCAGAGGGTCGGGAGGGCAGTGCTGGTCCCTGAGGTCTCTCACGGGTCTCACACTCTGTGAGCTCTTGGACACCTGAACTTGGGAGGTACCAAGTCAACAGGAATCCAGAGAAGCAAGCCAGAAACCTGACCAGCATATATTTTTTTTTTTTCCAGATTCTACGCGGCAGAGATTTCCATTGGATTGTTCTTTCTTCATAAACGAGGAATCATTTACAGGTACGTAGCGAGGCTCTGCCCCCATCGGTGAAGCCGAGCGTTTTGCTGGACCCCTGGGCCTCTGTGGGCATGGGATTCTGGGACGGGGACTTAAGACACAGCGTTGATCACCCCCAAGGTAGTGGAGACGTGCTGGGACCCACCTTTGTCTGCAGACTTCCTGGCAAATCAGAACCACCTTCTGAATTCTGGACCTCACAAGATGTATCTTGTTTCTGCTTTCCGCGAGAAAACACGCTTTCCTCTCCACCAACAGCTCCTTCCTCTGCCTTTTATTTGGAAGGCAGGTCAGGGAGCAGTGGAAGCTGAATTTCTGTTAGATGCTCAGCTGCAGAAGAACACGAGGAACCAGGGGGAGGCCAGGGGGGAAATTGCAGAATTAAATTCTTCCGGTTATTAGCTGCAGTGGACGTTGGGAGCCAGAGAAAGAAGAATGGCTCCCAGTGTCGAGTGAAGAGTAGTTAAAAGGATGTATGATGCTAGGCAGACTAGGAAGGGCACGAGCGTGACCCAGTGTTGTCAAACACTCGTGCTCTGTGCAAACCTGGTTGTGTGTCAGACCCCTCTGTACGGGATTCTGACAAAGCAAATGCCTGGGCTCTCCCCGGCCCCGCCAGACTGGCGAGGCACTTGCTTGCTCGGCCATCGTTGGGAGTTGCTGGTTCAGCCATTGAGTCGTTCATTCAACATGCATCTATTGAGTACCGACTGTATCCTAGGCACTACCTTAGGCTCTGGAGATGAAAACGTAATGAAAATAATCCCTGGTCCCCACTCTCTCGGGCCTGGTATTTCGTATGCTTTTGAGGTGGCGGCTCGTCAGGCATCCTGCCGTCCCGCTCGCTCCAGAGCAGACCGGGTTCTGTGTGTTTGGGGGTGGGGAAGGATGCTGACGTTGTCCCACTCTCTTGCAGGGATCTGAAGTTAGACAACGTCATGCTCGATTCCGAAGGACACATCAAGATCGCCGACTTCGGGATGTGCAAGGAGCACATGATGGAGGGAGTCACGACCAGGACCTTCTGTGGGACCCCAGATTACATCGCCCCAGAGGTAGGGACCCCGGTTCTCCTCGTTTCCTAGAGCTGAGCCTTCCGGCTGCAACCACAGCTCCCTCGGGGGGCGTTGTGGAGTCGTCAGGGAGTCACCGAGCCCGTGTGTGAACTGTAACCGCGAAATAGACCCCACTGGGCTAACAGGGCAAAGCGGAAAGAGAAGGGACCTCATTGCACGTAACGAGCGCAGGTCTTGTCTCGTGGAACTTTTATTTTCGTTACGTGCACCTGTGAGCTGGTCACACGGTAAAATGTATTTCCTACACGTGCGTGGTCAAGCAGTTTAGGAAACACCGTTGAGCAGGGAAGGAAGGATCTCGCTTGAGAAAATGTTCCGCATATATAAACTGGGTCAGAGGTGGTTCCAAGGATGGCTTTTTGGCAAAAGCAGAGTCACTAGTGCTCTAAGTGACACGTTAGCATGCAGCATGGTGCCGAATCTAGGAAGAACCCATCTTCTTCATGGGGTGGTTCTAAGCAAAATGGTTCCCAGGTTTGTACGTTCACGGCAGTAGCCATACTGCTTTGTCTCTGTTACTGTGCATACCGAGTAATTTCCTTCCTCTTTTATGAGGCTTTCTACATACCCGTGAGAGAACGGGCTGCAACCCAGGGTCGCTGTGTGGCTGACTTTCCCTGCACACACAGCCCTGTGAATGGAACAGTGTTTTCCCCACTGAGCCGAGGGGTACACGGCAAAAAATAATGGATTTGGAGTTAGCCCAGCCTTCTGCTTAGCCCGGCTCTCATGGCTGCTGCGGCAGCTTTCAGGGCATTTGTCGGACACGTCACCCCACCCCACACGTTTATCTCGGAGGCAGGCAGGACATCGGGAAAGACGTGAGCTTAGAAACCGTACCGGTGTGAGCCTCAGTCCCGACTCTCGTCTGCAGGCTGTGGGAGCTCGGGCTGGTTGCTTAACCTCTCTGAACCCGTCTCTGCAGTGGCGAGTTAGGAATCAGGACAAGCTCTGTGTAGAACCGCTATGAGGATGAAAGTGCCTGATCCGATGTTTGGCACCTTGTAGACCCTCAGGAGCAGGTGGGGAAGTTAATTTATGTTCCTTTGTTAAAGGCTTTTATTTATTTATTTATTTGTTTGTTTGTTTGTCTCTTACAGTCCTAGACAGTGTGGAAACATAGAGTTAGAATATTTACTTAGAAGCTTAAGTTCCGAATTACATGGCCAGAGCTGATAGGTTATCTTGATCGTTTAGGGGTTTTCCCCCCTAAAAGAACTCACAAGTCAGTATCTCTCCAGGCATAACGTGAGCTTGAATAGCCTTATTTTCAAACAGGAAGCATAGCGAGATGGCACACAGTAACCAAATACGCTCTCCGGGTGCATCACTGCATCTGAAGCCTTGTACAGGCTGATGTGGATCCAATAGGCTGTGATCATGAGCTGTGCCAGCTTCATGTGACACCCGCCGGACGCTGTGAAAGCTTGGTGACAGGGGATGGGAGCAGTTTTAGAAATAAAAGTCTCCGCCGATCAGACAAATAGCTTCCTGTGTCCAGTAACACCTCAGCCACCCGATACCACCAGGGGTGACAGACAGCGTCCCACGCAGGTGGAATTTTCCAAGTAATTGAAGTACGTTGTCTTTTCAGTGTCCCTCGCTGTATTGATTTTCTGTTGCGCGGATGACAACTGCAAACTCAGTGGATTAAAGCAATACAGGTTTATTCTCTTACAGTTCTAGAGGTCAGGAGTGCAAAATCGGTCTCACTAGTTTAAAGTCCGTCCAGGTGTGGGTTCAGCTGTCCCCCTCCTTCGGAGGCTCTGGGGAGACCGCACGGCCTGGCCCTTCTCAGCCCCTGGGGGCTGTCCCCAGGCCTTGGCTCCATCCTCCGTCGTCTACACCAGAAGACTAGTGTCTTGTCATCTCTCCCTGTGGCTTTTCTCACTCCAGCCCTCCAGCCTCCCTCTCCTAAGGCCCCAGTGATTATATGGAGCACCCCCCCCACACACACACCAGATAATCCAGGAACTTCTCCCCATCTCAAAATCCTTAATCCTATCTGCAGAGTCCCTTTTAGGGGGTAAAATGAACATGCTCAGTTTCCAGGGATGAGGACATACACACCTTTGGGGTGGGGGCGGGGGCATTTTCAGCCTCTTACACTCACAATGGCATCCTAACTGTGTTTGATAACCTCCCTACGACCTTCATCCACCTACATGTACTTCCAAAATATCCTGGTAGCTCTGGGCCTTCTTATTTTATTTATTTCATTTTTTACTTGTGCTCAGTCGTGTGTCTGTTTATTTAGCTCTGTGTACCTCGGTCACATGTGGGGGTTCGGTTTCATCCTCACAGGGAGCCCCCCCACCCCCATGGACCTTCTATAACCACACTCCCCTACCTCCTGACACCCCTCCCTCCCCCATCCCTCACCCCCGGCAGCCATTCAGCTATTTTTCATTCTATAATTCGGTCATTTCGAGAACGTTCTGTGATGGAGTCATCCAATATGCAACCTTGTGAGACAGGCTTCTTCATCTGAGCGCTCTGGAACTCCAGTTGCCATGTTCCTACCCCTTGGTCAAGTTACTTAAACATTCCACAGCTCAGTTTTCTCACCTGTAAAATGGGGCTGGTAACCCCCTGAGGATGTTGTCTGTAGCTTGGAGTACTGTCTGTCCCAAGGCAAGTAGGTCCTGCCGTTGTCATTGTTCACCTTTGCCACATGGGATGATGAGCCTCCTGCAGCCTCCTGCCAGCCCCTCTTAGAAGGCCCTGGCTATCGCTGTCATCGTGGAGGCTACTGCAGAGGCTAGGCTGGCCTGGAAAGACCCTTTGACCTGAGGAGTGGATTGCCATTTGGAAGGTGCCAGAAGAAGGTGGTACCCCTGTGGGGCTGGCCATGTCATGCTACGAACCTGGGAACAAGCTATCCAAAGAGCTATCCTGAGGACACCTGTCAGAGAGCGGGATGCTGGGAACACGCCCTCAGGGAGCGTGATGCAGGGAAAATCAACTTCGGGCCTCTTACCGCACGGAGGATAACGGGTGCTCAGTTTCCACCAGCCTTCATTCTGCCCTCTTTCCATCCACTTTATAAGCAATGACACAGGGAGCACCCCGCCATTTCCTGAATGTCTGCCACATGCCAGACACCTTCTGTGCTCGTCCTCAGTCCTCATACACAACCTTGGAAGGAGCATAATGTCAGGCCCGCGTCTCAGGTGAGATGCCCAAGGGCAAAGTCCTGGTCTGAGGCCACGTTACTAAGACGCTGGAATCAGGCAGCAAACCCAGACTCGGGCCGCCTGCACTCCACACTCAATGCTGCTCAGACCCCCCCAAAATTCACGCATTCAGAGAGCATTCTACATGCTCACTGTGCCAAGGCTGGTGCCACTGGGGGCGCAGAAATAGAGGGGAACCCTGCCCCCAAAGCGCCGACAGTTTAGCAGAGGGGACACCCAACAAGCAGGAACCAAAATTATGTTTGGATTCCAGCTGACCTTCATTGAAAAGTAAGCTTCACTTACTTTGGAGACTCAATCGACAACATCTGTAGCCCACTTCGCCTTGTGCTAGCATTTTTCCTGTGAGGAGCTAGGCGTCTTGGCATCTCGGAGCATCGGAATAATTGTGGGATAGAGAAGGACCGTCCGGGTTCAAGGTTTCTGAATTTGCTCCGAGGTTAAAATGATCCCATCCTCTGTGTAAATCTTCCTGTCAGGTGGAGGCAAAATAATTACCTTAGATGGTATTTTTCCTTAATAGGCAAAGCGGAAGCTTAAATATTTATGGCTGTGTGTTCAGAGACCTTGAAATGGATTAGTACTGTAGCATCTCCTTATTCCGGTCGATGGGCTAAGGCAGAAAAGTGTCACTAACAGGTGTGATTTTGGAGCTGAGATGGGCACCCACGGAAGGAGCACTAACCATCAGAGACTAGTTCCTGATGCTGACGTCGAGGATACTCCTCGATCTGACACAGGAGGAATTCTCCGGGTCAGCGAGGGTCCCTGAGGAGGCCACACAAAAGCTTCACCTGGCTTTACTCCCCCGTCCGAAAGTTCATCGTTTCGCTGTATGAGATCCAGTCGCAAACCACGTTATCTCCAAGCAGCCAAGAACCAGACTCCGAATACTAGCATTGCTCACTCTTTCTTGGAAGAAAGAGAAGCCACAGGAAAAGTGTTTGCTTCTGGCCAGGGGGACCTCCAGGTCCCTCCCGCTGCGGTGGGGGTGACACTTTTTGGAAAGGTGCCTTGCAGAACCCTTCCTCGCAGCCTGGCCCTGCAGGGGGCATGTGAGACCTCACGCAAAGCCTCTCAGCCGTGATGCAGTGATTGCCATCTCCATACCATGCCCCCCAAAGCACATCTTCTGCGTTGCCACATCTTCTCCATGCCCAGGGTCACCCAGCTGGTAACAGGCAAAGGTGGGATTAGGACTCAAGACCCTCCCACCCCAGAGTCCAAACATGCCTTCCCCGTATCGTGCCATCTCCAGGGATAGGAGAGAGACCCCTGAGGGACAGGGCGGTTGAAAATGAGCACGAGTATGTCGTAGACCATCTTTTGTTTGATGTCTTTTAGGAGATGGACATTTATCCATCTGAACTGCAGTCGGCCTGGGGCATGGTCAGGCCTTGTCACCTCTAATGCAGACAGTGACTCGGGATTGTGTCCCATCTGGTTTTTTGTGTTTTTTTTTTTTCAAAAGGGAATTAAATCATTTATTGATTACACATGATAATGGATGATACACTAGTTTCATTCCCATCTATAATTTTATCTGGTACCGTAATTCAATTTAGGTACATTGCATAGGGTGTGCCGCAATCATCAAGAACCAGATGAAGGCCACGACACTGCTTGGGGTGACCCTTGGAACCGAGAACGCCAGGTCACAGCACAGTAACTGTCAGTTCAGCTGCCCCAGGGTTTCTGAAGACAATGGCTTCCGTGCCCGAGCAGGTTGTAAACAAATTTCAAACGGAACCTGGCATCCCCTGACGCGGTTGGGGTGATTGATGTATCACGATGGCTTCAGAGGAGACTAACTTTACACGGCACATTTCTTAAAAGGCACATTTTATTCAGCGTCACGATCAGACTATTCAGTGATCAGCAGTCTGGGCCCAAACAAACATCTACGTTAACACCCTTTGTTGGAATGCTGCACACTGTCCCCAGAACACAGTGACAAATGCAGTCCTCGAGGCTTTTTGCTCGTACACGTGAATATCGTCTAAACCTTGTCTTCTTCGTAGCAGCCGGGCCCTGCCACCACTGTGCTGGGCTGAGTTCACGAACCTCGTGTGACCTGTAGCCTCCCTGTCCCTTGTCTGGCTCTCCCCTCCCGCTGAGCGCCATCTCCTGGCAGTCCTTAAAACCTTGTCGGCCTGGCCACGGCTGCTGCTGCTGTGGCTGAACGTTGCCGCCGCCAGCGAGGTGTCGTGGTTTGGCAACAGGTAAATCTCCATCACCACAGCGACCAGAGCTTTCATGGACGCAAAACCCAGAGAGTGGTCGTTGTAATTAAGCACCAAGATCACTGTAGCTTCCGCCGCCTCCAAGCCTGCTCCCGGTGTTACCGAATCCATCCTTAACCATCCCCACTGCTACCATGTTCCCCACCACCATGGCCACCACTAAAGCCACCTCGACCCCTGACGTCTCCTCCACGACCAGCGTCGTCATTCCCACCAAAACCACCTGCACGCCCACCACCAACACCGCCTCCAGAGCCTCCTTGACCTCTGGCTGGCTTAAACAGGACTATCCTCACGTCACATTTGTCATGTACAGTATGGCGTTTCTGGATGGTGGTATCGTCTACACAGTCACGGTCATCAGAGGTCGCAGAAGCAACAACTCCCTGCTCGCCACTGCCTGGGTCGGACACGGTTCCATCCCTTTCCGCTCCCCCGTACTGTTCAGGTTCTCCCTCCGGCGAGGTTCCTGGGCATCCCCTTTACCATCACCGCCTCCGATCTCTGTCGCAGTCGAGGGGGCACCAGGTCACTGAGAACCTTCTCTGGGGACAGCCCTCCTGGGCTGCAGCACTCCTCCATCCGGCGTGTGTGGCCTCGCCTTCGTGGGGCACGGGGGCCACACCCCAAGGCTCCGGGGCCCATGGTGTCTGCGTCTCCTCTCCCTGTAGTCTGCGACCATTGTCCGTGGCTCAGAACTGCTCCTCAGACTCTCAGCATTTATTTCAGAGCTCGGAGCTCTGATGGAGCATTGCCACAGCTGTTGGGGCTCTTTGGGGAGACTCTGATGGGACGTGACGGAGGGAGAGACTTCAGCGACGCCCACTCGGCTGTTTCCCCCGACAGAAGGGTTGCATTCTAGCTGTTAATACTGGGCAGATCCCTCCAAAGCCAGCGGTGGACAGGCGACATCCAAGCCCCTCTCCCTTGCATGTCGTGGGTCAGGCAGGTATTCAGCAAGTGCCTCCTTGCCTGGGCATGCTCGGGAGGACGGCAGAGCCCCGGGGAGCTGGCTGGAAGGGCTGGGGCTGGGGGCAGTTAGAAATGGGCCACTGCAGCCCAGGATAGATGCAGGTGTGGAGACAGTATTCCCCTTGGCAGTAACAGACGGCACCTCCGACGTGGCTTGTGTGCCATGCAGGGGAGAAGTTCATGGGCGCCTTGCTGCCCACGCAACCAGCTGGCCGTAAGCAGATGTGCAAACCGCTGGGAGTGTTGAGGGCTAGATGAGTTCAGAGAACTGGGGGTCCTGGCCTCCCCTGCAGGAATGTTGGCCCAGCACTGCCCGTGAGGGCAGCCTGAGGTCTGCATTTTTATGTAAAATTTGCCAAATTGTTCAAAGTTGGCTTTCACGTATATTAAGAGAAACATATGCAGGTAAGATTCAGCCAATGGGCCATCAGCTGTGATCTCTCTTCTAAAGGGGGACAAGGGGCCCATTTGTGGGGGAGCCACGTATTAGGCATGTGAGGACAAAGGGAAGCGTGAGAGATGCTCACAGTGGCAGAGGCAGAACCGGGGAGCTGTGGCATCCCTTCCTGGGGTGTCCTTCCCCCAGGTATCAGTGGGGCTCCCTTCCTCCCCTCCTTCGAGCCTTAGCTCAGATGTCATCTCAGGGAGGCCGCCTTTAAAACTGCAAACCTCTGGTCCCCATACCCAGCGCTCCTGACCCCTGCCCTGTGTCCCTTCGAGGCGCTCATCACCCCCCTGGGAGACCATGTCGCGTCCTCATGTCTGTATTCCTTGCCTGTCCATCCCAGTGAGCTCCATGCGGCAGCATCCTTGTCTCGTGTTTCGTGAAGAGGCCCCTTGCCCCGGGGTCTGGAGCGGTGCCCAGACAGGCAGGTGGGTCTGGAACGAATCACATGACACACTGCATTCCTAGACATGGCTACGGTGGGGGAGATGCAGCTGTTAGCAGGACAGAGACGAAGGCATAGGATTTGGGCACTCACTCCGGAGGCTAGCACTGCACGGGCGAGGTGGGTGGCACGGGGCGGAGTTCGGAGGACGGCCTCATACCTCACTTCATCAACTGTCGGAGCCAATCGTGGGGTGGCAGGGGCGGCCTGAACATCTGAAGGTTGGTGGGACATCAGCCGGAGTCCCCCCACACGTCCCAGGATGCCCTCGGTTCACATCTCGGAGACTCGTCCTGGCCTTTGGGGAAGAAAGGGCTGTAGAAAGCATTAGAGAAGAAAAGAAGATCTGAACGTAAAATGAGAAAATAACTCATGGGGCACGCACAGCCGGGCAGTCAGGCAGTAAATTACTTGCCAAGCGGAGAAGAAAGGAGGAAATGAGATCGGGGCGGGTGGGGGGAAGCCACTCGGCGCCCGCCGAGGCCCCTCCGGGATCAGCCCTTCTGAACTGCGCGGGCCCCACACCAGGCTGGCGTGGGCAGGAGCAACGGGAGCACTGAGGCAAGAGAGAGAGAGATAAACCCAGGGCGGCCCCCTTTCTGTCAAAGGCCGGTTTCTCTCTATGCGAAGTCACAGTCTGATGACTCCGACATCAAAGCTGCCACTTCCCCTCCCAGAAGCGTTTAAAGAGCCAAGGCCGGGCTTTCCTTTGGGTTCTTCCCTAACCTGTGTGCCTCTCCTTGGATCTTGTTCAGGAATTATGTCGGTTCTATTTATATGACCTCATATGCTTCATCATCTGCCCAGAGCTCTTTAACTGCATCGTAATTCTCCCGGTTGGTCCCAGATTTTATCAGTTTAGCCCTGTTCTTCTGGAGCACTCGGCATCCTCTGCAGTGCTGTGGTTCACAAAACAGCTGTGGCCCAGGCCTTCCTCCAGACCCCTCCATCCAATTTTCCCCTCCTCTCATAACCGGCTCCTTGTGGGTGATCTGCCCCTTCATGAATGCCTGCCACGTGCTAGACCCAGAGCAAAGGGCCTCACTGATCTTATTTTCATTGAATCTGTCAATCGGTTCTGCAAAGATAGTGTTATTGGCTCGATTTTCCAAAAGATGAACCCAAGGTGCAAAGAGACCCGTTAATTTTTCCCACAACCCCAATTCAAGGCTTTGAACCCAGAGCCGATCCACTGTTGTCCCGAGAGGAAGGGACCACAGATAACAGCTGAACTGCTATGCAGAGGACACCTCACTCCAAATGCAGACGAGCTGTTGTCTCAGGCCTGGAACGCTGACCCTGACCCTGACCCCTAACCCCTAACCCTGAACCAGAACCTAAACCCTGACCCTAAACCCTAATCCCTAATCCTGACCCTAAACCCTAACCCTGACCCTAACACCTGACCCTAAAACCTAACCCCTAACCCTGACCCAGACTCTAAACCCTAACCCCTAACTCTGACCCTAACCCCTAACCCTGACCCTAAACCCTAACCGTGACCCTAACCCCAACCCTAAACCCTAACCCCTAACCTTCACCCTCACCCTAAACCCTAACATTAACCTTTAACACCTAACCCCTAACCCTGACCCTAAACCCTAACCCCAACCCTAAACCCTAAACCCTAACCCTGACCCGAACCCTAAACCCTAACCCCTAACCCTGAACCCTAACCCCTAACCCTAACCCTGAACCCTAACCCTAAACCCTAACCCTAACCCCTAACTCTAAACCCTGACCCTAAACTCTAACTCCTAACCCTAACCCCTAACTTTGATCCTAACCCTGACCCTAAACCCTAACCCCTAATCCTAATTCCTAACTCTGACCCTAACCCCTAACCCAAACCTGACCCCTAATCCTAACTCTGACCCTAAACCTAACCCCTAACCCTAACTTCTAACCCTGACCTTAAACTCTAACCCCTAATCCCTAACCATGACCCTAAACCCTAACCCTGACCTTAAACTCTAACCCTGACCCTAACCCTGATGACTCCCTGATTCTAACCCTGATGACTCCCTGATGAGTCTTTACCCTCCATGATCTGTGGATGGATTAATTAACTATTATTTGGGGATTTGTGTAAATCCTGTGAAAATGGGCCAGAGATTTCTAAAGTGCTTTACCTTCAGCTCTGCAGAATTGGCCAGGCGATGGGGGTGGTTGATGGTCATGGGGGACAGTGCGGGGGACTGGGTATCTTGATGACCCACACCGTTTCACCTCCTCGTGCGCACCACACACTGACACCTGCTTCCTCGCTTGGTTCTGACAGTAGTCTGCTGGGAGAAGTGGTCCCACTCCTGTTTCAGAGGCAAGGGGAAGGAGACGTGGACCCGAGAGGTGACCTGTCCGCAGCTCGTGGGTAGCAAGTGGCGGTGCCCGGATCCTGGGCTCAGAGTGCAGGCCTGTTGCCCTGACGCCATCAGTGACCAATCGCCCTTCAGGGTCTTGCTTGTTGCTCTGTCACCAAGGACAAGTGTAAAAAGGCCTGTAACAAGCCTGTGAGACCTCCCGGTTCTGGAAAATGTTTTCTTTCAGCTCATAAAGCTCTTACAGGCGCGAAATGGGCCTCTAACTCCCAGCTCACGCCCCGACCCTCAGCAGTTACTACGTGGGGCCGCCCGTCGCACAGTTGACATTTGAACAGCTCCCTGTTCCGCAGAGGAGGCCCGAGACAAGCAGGACTCCCCAGTGGGCGCCGAGCTGTGAATCCCACCCCACTTTCCCCCCCTCACACACGCCTGCCACCCCAAGAGAGACCGGTGACAAGGGCTGCGGTGGTCGAGCCTGAGAAGCACTTGGAGAGAGAGTGGGGGGCCGATGACAGTGCATTAGGTTCTGGGCTGGCTCAGCTCTGCTGCGTGTTCGCCCCGTGCAGACCCGGTGTCCACCCCTGGAGCGAGTTCCTGCTTGGTTTCAGGGGGCTTGCTCTTCACTCTGCGTCGTGAACTCTGGGCTGCAGTCCTGCGCTTGTCAGGACTTGGAGTGACATCTGTGAAAAGGGGTAACCATAGCACCTTCCTCGAAGTACAGCTTTGAAGACTGAGTTTGGCCCGTCCCGAGCCTAGCCTGCCTCGGAGGAAGCATTTCCTAATTTTTTTGCCCACGATTTGACAGTTGCTTCGGGCACCTGTTGCCGGGCAACTGTGGTCCAACGTAATGGCTTAAAACAACCATCTTGGGAACGCTGTGATTCTGGGAGTCAGAACCGGCAGGGCTGGCTTCTCACTGCTGCTGGCACTGGGGGACCCAGGATGGCCTCGGGCTGCTGCCCGTCAGCCAAGGCCCAGTGTGAGTCCTCCTCTCCTGGGGCTCTCTCATCATTCAGCAGTTTTACCTGTGGGCAAAAGAGATGCCACGAGGACGCTAAAGCTGGAACTTAGCCGTGTCACTTCCTCCACTTTCTGCAGATCACAGCAAGTCTCAGAGCCAGCCCGGCTCCCAGGGAGGCGGCGTGGCATTGTCACACTGCTGGAGGGCCCACAGGCTGGGCGGGCGCCCTGCAGCCCTCTTTTTGGGGGCTGATGGGTTTGCTGTGTCGGTCAGTGGAAGCGTCCTCAACACAGCACCCCAGAAAGGGGCAGTTTCAAAGGCTCTGAGGACCCAGGCAAGCAGGGTCCCCCCTCTCCCCACCCTGTGTTTTAGAGCTGGGATCAGCAAACTACTTCTGTGGAGGGCTAGAAAGTAAATATTTTAGGCTTTGCCTCAATCTACATTTTAGATTTTGCCAAGAGGCAAAATTAAGTGACTGCTCTTGCCAAAGGCGGGTAGTCTTTTTTTACGTTTTGCATCTGAAAGCATCGGAAGCGTGTGCTGAGCTCACAGGCTGCACACAAACAGGAGGCCAGCGGGATTTGGCCCGCCAGCTGCAGTTTGCCGTCCCCAGTTTTAGAGGACACTTCTGCGGCCCGCCTCACCTGAGCTCTCCCTCTAGGGCCTGAGGTCTGTAGGGCCAAAGGGACATGCCTACCCGGGGCCTGAGAATTCCCTTCCAGGACCCGCGGGGACTCTGCCCAAGGCCCAGCCTTCCAGGGACCCCACCCTGCTGGCGTGTGCACTCCTGTGTCGGAGGGTGGCCGTTCACAGGGGACAGTGGAACCGAGCTTGGACGTGTGGCCGGGGTGCACAAGGCCCTCCACGGATGTGATGAGGAGGGGCCGGCAAGAGAAGTGGGGTGGGCCAGGTCTTCCGGCCTCCAGACCTGGGGGAAGGTGACCTTCTGTTGTTTCGGCCACACAGTCTGTGGTGTTCTGCCAGGGCGCCCTGAGGTGACCAGGATTGGAAGGTCCATGGCAGGGGAGGGAGGAGAGAACATGCTGCGTCTCACAGTGCCTCAGGTCGGGTTGTGGCGTTGGGCGCGTGGGCCTCAGCTGCTCTTGCCCTGGTGTCCCCCCACTCCACAACAAACCCCAGATGTTAGAGGTGGTCCCGAAGGCGGCGTGGAGTCTTGGGTTTGGGCCACGTCAGTCAGGTTGTGGTCAAGATGTATTTTATACGTTCGTCGTCACCGTCGCTAAGTCTCTTTATCGAGCAGAACTGGAAGGAAGGTCTCAGAGGTGTAATATGTCAGATGTCTCTGTCCCATTCCCAGCTCTTGCTCACACAGAGTCGGCATCACGAGAGAGAGGAAGCCAGAGCCGGGTGAATCCTGGCCCTGCCACGTTCCCGCTGTGTGTCACCACCCTTGAGCTTGCCGTGCCTCGATTTTCCCCGTAGTCGATAGGACTGGCGCTCAGCCCAGTGTGGCCTAAGGACCATGCCCAGAGGTAGCCTGGATTAAAATTTGACCTCTGCCATTAGTGTCACATCCTCAGTGTATGTCACTATTAAAGAGGTTCTTGAAAATATCAGGTGGGGAGAAGAGACAGAATTTAAAGAGGTGTTTAATTTATTTGATGTAACAAGAAATGGATAGACGTTACTTGGGTATTGGGCTGAAGAGTTTGGGTAGCCCACATCCACGAGGATGTTGTTTTCCCATCCCTGGTCACTTCATCGTCACCTTCCTGATCTCTTTCATGACAACCCACGTTGCCAAGGAGCTAGGGAGAGGTCAGCCCACGTCAGCCGTTAGAGCCTGCTTGGGAGAATCACACAGAGACTTGAAATGAGAACATGTTCGCCCCATGCAGTGCACTGTTACTGATGCCTCATCCGAGGATCACAGAAAATCGTGTCCCACCATCCACGGCGCACATTCTAGAATCAGAGACATTCCAGGCACAGGTGACGTCTGCCTGCCAGATCCAAAGGCCAGCACTTTATTCAGAATGTGACTTGTGGCCCCTTCAGAATTAGTGCAGCCACTTGGGGAGACCGTTTGGCAGCTTCTTACAAAGCTAAGCATAGTCTCTGCTCCTAAGTAGTTACCCAAATGAACAGAAAACATGACCGAGATGTCCTTCAGTGGGTGAGTTAGACAAATAATATTCCATATCTGGAGGCACCAAATAATGGAATATTATTCAGCACTGAAAAGAAATAAACTATTCAAGCCATGAAGGAGACACAAAGGCACCTTAAATGCGTATTACTAAGCGAAAGGAGCCTATCTGGAAAGACTGCATACGTTACAGTTTCAGCTCTATTGGAAAAGGCAAAACCATGGCGACAGTAAGATCAGTGGTTGCCAGCGGTTGAGGGGATGAGTAGGCAAAGCACAGAGTACCTCGAGGCCGGTGAAACTCTTCTGTATGATTGACAGAGGTGGATACACGTCACGATACATTCTCAAAACCAGTAGACTGTTAGCAGCAGCAGGTGAACTGCCACGTGAACTGCTATGGACTTCACTGATAACAACGTGACAGTACATGTTCATCAGCTGTAACAAATGCTACGACTCTGGTAAGAGATGTCAGCCCTTAGAGGAGGTCATGCGCGTGAAGACAAGGTCATGTGCATGAAGAGAAGGTCATATGTGTGAAGACAAGGTCATGCGCGTGAAGACAAGGGCATACATGGGAATGTACTTCCCACTCAGTTTTGCTCTGAACCTAAAACTTCTCTTTTTTAAACAAAAATAATAATAATAACTAATTGAAAAAAAATGCAGCCAGTGTGGCCTTTCCCTTCTAAATGAGAGCCTGGGGTAGAGCTGGAAGGAGTCTGCAATCGGCAGGCTTTAAGCTTTGCTTTTCTCTTCCCTTCCTTCCTTCCTTCCTTCCTTCCTTCCTTCCTTCCTTCCTTCCTTCCTTTCTTCCTTCCTTCCTTCCTTCCTTCCTTCCTTCCTTCCTTCCTTCCTTCCTTTCTTTCTTCCTTTTCTTCTTTTCTGTTTTTCTTTTGTATTGATTGCTGTTTAAAGCCCGGGTGAATGATTACAAGCCATTTTTGTGCCCATCGATCTTCTTCTGGCCCTCTGAGGGAGCAGGACTTAGCTTGTCCTGCTTTTCGCTTTCCACTTGGTGCAAAGTGACACCGCCGGGCGGGGCTGCAGACAGGGTGGTTACTATGAATAGATCTTAAAACACTTTTATTGCCATTAGAAAAGCCACTTTCTGTTCTCTCCAATCCTAGCGAGAACCACAGTTTTTGTCTAATAGAAAATATGTAGTTTGGACTCCAGACTTAACCATTCTCACCTTACAGCAGTTTTCTTTGTACTTGTATAATGCGTCTTATCCACAAAGTTCAAATGTCACAGATCTTTCTTCTGTGATATATATACTAAGATTCTTGATCGGCGGGATCATATTTTAGTGCATTTATCCGTTTTTACGTCTGTCTCTCCCCAATTAGATTTCTTTTTTTTTTTTTTTTTAATGCCTACAGCCCCTGGTCTTCCTAGGTGGTCCCCCATCCAAAGTACTAACCAGGCCCGACCCTGCTTAGCTTCCGAGATCAGACACGATCCAGCACGTTCAGGGCGGCATGACTGAAGACCAGTTAGATTCCTAATCCCTGTGCCTAGCAGAGTGTCCAGCCCAAAGAAATGTACAGTTAGCCGTGAACAGTGGGAGTGAGGGGAGGAGGAAGGGAGGAGTGTGCGGTAAGATCATGAAAAAGGAGAAAGCTGAAGTTTTGCGGCCTGGTAATAATTAATTTAATTGCATGAGAGGGGGATTTTTAAATCTGTTCGTTGCTGCCTCCCGTGCCTGGAATAGTGTCCATCCAGCACATAGGAAGCTAATAGTGGCTGAGCGAATGAATGGAAGATTCAGTGTCACGGAGAATTTCCCAGTGCCAGCGATCGTTTCAGAGTGTTTCACAGGTATTAATATCTCTCATGATATGAATCATGACGGATGTTTCTTTTGTCCTCCTGTGAGCCGGGTCTAGATCACTTTCACCCGCCCGCTGTGTCAGGGGGCCAGTCTTATTTCTGGTGTTGGACACTGTGGAGTGATGTATATTCAGCTCACTTGTAATAAACACATTTTACTGTACCTATGCCATGCAACCCCCCACCACATACTTGCCAGGTGGGGACTGGGATTCCAGTATCACAGAGGAAGAAAGGGAACCTCAGAGAGGCTAAGCAACTTGCCCAGGGCCACACAGCCCCTGAGAGGCAGAGCTGGTCTCCGGCAGTCAGGTTTGGAGCAGTGTCACCGCCATGTGCTTCCCTGGCACCCCCTTCCGGAATTCTGGGCTTAGAAGTGCTCGACTGGGGAGCATTTTAGGCTGAGAGTTGTGGGTGCCTTCCTAGCCACGCCGTGGTGCTTCCCGTTAGTCACAGTCTGCACTAGGCCGAGCGCTGCAGGAAGAGGACACGGACCTTGCCACTAACCACCCAGTGACCTTCGAGCACGCGATCACTTTTCCAAGGTCCCCTGCAGCCTCAGCCATCCAGCTGAGCCCTTTGGGCTTTGCAGTTGAAGGGGTCTGTGCTGTCTGCGGAGTGGGCTGGCACCAGATCCCCTCATTTCCCCCACACAGCCCGAGGGAGCATCTCCGTGCTGGGTGTGGTGCTGGTGCTGATGCTGTGTTGGTGCTGGGTGCACGGAAGGACGGCCCAGCCCCTGCTGGGAAGAGGCTGAGTGGGGACACAGAAGCAGTCTCGACATAAGGTGGCAGAGGCCCCAAGAGCTGTGAGGCCCTGGGGCTGTGGGCACCATTGGGGGGACTAGAGGGGACACCTAGTGAACTTGGGGTCCCAACCGTCACGACAGAACAGCCCAGAAAGGAGGCCCCATCTTCCTTCTCCCCAGACGGTGCTGTTTCGACAGGTGGCATTATTTTTGAGAAAGGGATGATTTTGGTTTCTCTGAGTCAGCAGTACAGTGACGCGAGTGTGTTTTACGCATCGGGGCCGGCGTGGTTTGGTGGCGGCAGCCTGGAAGGAGCCTGCGTGGTCAGGCCGTTTGTTTCAGAACGGGCTCCGGAGGTTTGGCGAGTAAATGTCACGTGAGCGGGAAGAGCGGAGCCCGGTGAAAGTCCAGCAGCCAGGGATGGGAGGGCGAGTCTCCTCGCACCCGCGTTACGGTCTCAGGGGTCTTGTGAGACGAAGCCTTCGGAGCCAGACGTCCTGAGTGCAGCAGGCATCTTGGCTGTTTGGATCCCGTTAAGCATTTGAACCCTTTTTATTTTGGCAAAAGTCACCTTCATTGGGCCATTTCCTGACACAGCTGTCTAGGGAACCATCCTGGGTCAAGAACTGATGCACCATCAGTTTATAAAAATGGTCAAATGTGTGTGGGCCCAGGCCAGACACCCAGGGTTCACATCCCAGCTTGGCCACAGACTAGCTGGGTGACCCTGGGCGAGCTGCTTCACCTTTTTGGGCTTTGTTTCCTCATCTTAGGAGTGGGGTGCCCCTACCTGGTCGGGGTCTTGTGAAGGCTGAGTAAACTAAAAGAGCAAAGGTGCCTGGGGCATGCTGAATGTCGTAACGGTGACACTGGTGACCGCCATCTTTGCTACCGCCATTAGCATCTCAAACCTTGCCTCGCTGCCCCCACCTTCTCCCAGAAAGCTTCTGACGCCCCATCATCTTTGGGAGGCCTCCCAGCGTGTAGCCCTGGCCCAGGACGGAAGGGTGGGTGGCCTTGGAGTGACACCCTCCCAGCTGCTGTGGGCCTTTGGCCTGGTACAAGTGGAGAGGCTGCTCCCCTCACCCCTTTCACTCCTGGTCCTGTGCCCAGGCTGGGAGAAAGCTCATTCACATCTCACTTTTATAAGACAGGCAGCTATTTATACCATCCTGACACACACCTCCCCCAAGCAGTGGGCTCGTGGCAGTGCGATAATAACGATCATCATGACGCATGGCGGTAAAACCGAATGACAGTGATCCTGCCGGCGGGTCTGCCTTTGAAGCTGAAGTCCAGCCTCCCCTGTGCTGTGGGGAGATCAGCCAACTCGAGACCTCTTGCCAAGCCAGCCTCCCCTTTTGTGAATTTCTTCACTCTGGGAAACCAAATTACTATCACAAAGGCCCCTTGCCTGGGGTTTCAGGATGTCTGGCTGCAAGCCACCCTTGGCCCACCAGTGCCAAAGACACATGCTCCAGTGGGGACAGACACAAGAGTGCCTCACCATCCATTCTGTGGCCTCGGACCCTGGTCCTCAGCCCGAAGCTGGCTCCCTTGGCCAACAAAAGCCAGGGAGGCAGAGGTGGGTCATGGGAGCCAGTGAGAGGGTCTAGACCAGCACTGTCCAATAGAACTGAAATGCAAGCCAACTGCATTGAGCCACCACATTTTAAAAACTTGAAACAGGCACAATTAATTTTAATATACTTTTATTCAACTTAATATATCCAAAATAAAAAATTATTGAGATAGTTTGCATTTTTTGGTACTAAGTCTCAGAATCCAATGTATAATTTAGACCCAGAGCACATCTCCGTGTTCAGATGCTCAGCAGCCACACGTGGCCAGTGGCTCCTTATGGGACCATGCGGGTCTAGACAGCTCACGAGAGACAGTGCAACCAACATCCTGTTTCCCTTCTACAGTGAGGTTTTTGGATGATGGAACATATTGATCAATAGCTGCTCACTGAGGGAAAAGTAGGCTTCATTCTAAAACTGAATCAGCGTTGGTAAGGTTGTACCCCGTACCTTGTGACTTCGATCTCTGGACCTTCCCATTTCATCCAGGGGACAAGCCAGGGGTGACAGATGGCGAACATCTCCGGGAAGAAATGCTCCAGCTAAATTCTGAATCCGTTTCTATTATCACATCCGAAGGCACTGCCGTGTTCCAAGTGACTCTGTAATCTCGGCCCAGTAGCCGAGCTAGCGGGCCCTAGGGACCGATGAGGGCTGTCGCCAAGGAAAACAAGCCACGAGCACTTGGCATTCAGCTTGTATAAGCCTTGGAAGGAGAGGGTGTTAGCAGCAGGAGTCAGGAGAGTTTAATGATGCAGAAAGAGAAAATGAAAAGTTAGTGGGACCAGAGTTGATACAGAGTCAAGAACAAAACCAAACCTTCAGGCAGCCCTGGCTGTTAGGATTTGTGACTCATTCTCACCAGAAACAGAGTTTCCACACCCTTGACTTCTGCCAGTTTTCCAGACTCAGGAGCCGTGTCCCACCACCCACGCGGAGCAGTCCGGTCGGATATTTCTAGAATATCGGCTATGGAATAAAGCGTGACCCGCCCCCCATCATTCAGGACCCCCTTTTCCTCGGCCTCATAATTCACACAGCAGTGTGGTGCCTCAGCTCTGCCTGCGCTAAAAACAAACTAACTAAAACACCGATTGTGGAAAATAGATCACGGCGACTGGGTTCAGTTAAGTTACGAGGACAGATTTTATTCGAGTGCTTTTGAAATATAGTTAACAAAACAAAAATGGTCATTTCAAATCTCTCTACTCCTCAGAGTCCCTTGATTACTGCTTTATTAATCCTAGTAGGAGTGGTTACATGTATTCGAAAGCCACGAATGACACCTCTAAAACAAACATGGCAATATTCAGAGCACCACCTATTAACCGATGGGCCTCGGGCAAGTGTCTTAAGCTTCTGGAGCCTCAGTTTCCTCGTCTGTTCCATGGGGACAATAATAATTTCTGTCTCGTCGGATTACGCAGAATTCGTGTAGAGCGTCTGCTAGCAGGTGCTCCGCAAGGGTGCCTTTACTCCCACAGAGTAAACACACCTGTTGTGCTTCTATTTGGCCAAGACAGGCTTCCATCTAGTAATTTCCAATCTGGGAACTAGAATGATATGCGTGATTCCACGTCACTGGGTAATAGACTAGAGATTCATTTTGGTAGGGTTGTTTTGTGTGTGTGTGTGCTTTGTGCATGTGTATTTTCCAGGTTTTCAGAAAAGAACAAACGTAGTTTTAAAAAGAAAGAAAGGCCTCCTCTTGGGTCCCTCTGGGGGTTATTTTTTTTTTCCAAGAAAAACGAGCTATAACGTTACCCACTCTCAACCCTGTCCGCCTTTGTCGCTGCCCACGCTGAGCTGAGCCCCAAGAGTGTCCGCCTCTCATTCTACAGGGAGAAATATTAGTAATATATTAAAGGCATGGAGGTGGGCAGACACACAAGAAGTTTATGTCCCAGGACATTTAATTAGACACCATATAGGCCATTAAAAAACATATTCTAGAACACGCCAAAGTCAAATTCGTACATAAAGCGGCACAATGGTCCCACTGAGTACCTGTTAGTATGTCTTCACCTTGAATCTTGACACCTGGT
Organism: Macroglossus sobrinus; assembly: GCA_004027375.1. NCBI lineage: Eukaryota > Metazoa > Chordata > Mammalia > Chiroptera > Pteropodidae > Macroglossus > Macroglossus sobrinus. Next base: position 53,475 of record PVKZ01005144.1, read on the forward strand.
CCCTGGGCCTGGGAATTGTGTGTGTCACGTACGCAGCCTGAAGCCAGTGTTTAAATAAACTGGCTGCCCTTAGAAATTCAAATCAGTATTTCTCTTCCATGAGGGGAGGTTGTGGAATGATTCTAGGACTTCTGATGGCCACAGAGTTAGAGAGAGGAGGAGGCAAAGGAGGTCCCCTGGGCCCAGCACTCAGCTTCAGTGGCTGTCTGCGTGTTGCCAACTCATTTCATCTGTTCCCCCTGAAGTATTTAAAATAAATCTAAAATACCATGTCACTTTACTCATAAATACTTCATTTCTCTCATAAATACTCTTATCTCAAACTGAAAGGGACACTTTTTAACTGATCATCATACCATTAATCCCACCTAATAATTTTAGCAGCAATTTCTAAATATCTAATATCAAGACCGTGTTTAAATTTTCCCAATTACTTTTTTACAGTTGGTTAGTTTGAATCAAGATTCAGACAAATGTACATTTGATTATGACACTTTCTCTTTTCAAACATTCCGAAACTTCAGTCATTCAACAGATATCAGTGTATCTCTCTCCGTGCAACACAGAAAACTAGAATTTTTACCTGAGTCATTGTTCTCTCCATTCTCACCATCATCTTTATTACCTGTAGTGAAATTCTGTTTCAGAGTTTATCTTACGTATAAGACCCCTAGCTCTGAATGACCTCTGGCTTTTTCCAAGAATTAAACCGTCCTCAGTGTCCAGATATTTTTTACCAGTGAGGATAATTAAATCTACCTTCAGACAGGTGTTCCAAAATGTTTTTTTTTTTTTTTTGGCGGTGAATTCTGGGGCAATAATTCATGATGTGTCCGATTTGAAGAGCGTTCTTCCCCTGCTGTAGAAATCAAAGACATATTATCAGCCCCTCGTTTATATGAACCAAGCATATCAATGCCTGCGTGCTTGCCTTCTCTGTCCTAGCACGGGCTTTTTGCTTTGCCACTCAATGTGACTGATGTGTTTGCTTTCACACAGATCATCGCTTATCAGCCGTATGGGAAATCTGTGGACTGGTGGGCCTATGGCGTCCTGTTATACGAAATGCTGGCCGGGCAGGTAATGTTTCACTGAGTTTCCGTGCTGCTTTCTTATTGTACAGAGCAACTACTTCAGCACTGCTTAGGCCATAACTGCAGGACCTGGCAGTGTGCTGTGTGTGGCTGATGCTGGTCTGACATCCCTGATGCGGGTAAACGAGAGACATCCCCTCTGGGGTGTTCATTATACTCAGTAAAAACTCTAGTTGTAAAAACCCAAATGGAAAGCTACACCCCGGAGTATAGACAATCTGTAGCTTTCGCATCATACACACAAAAGTCTCCTGCACACTGATGATGACAGTGACCTCTGTAAGTTTCCAGTGTCTCAAAACTGGAGTCTGGTTATGGTTCCCTGCAAGTTTGTCTGCAGAGATCACCCCAGCTGCTGCCCATGTGTGTAATTGGTGTTTTTATTAAAGGAGGAAGGCAGTTAAACTTGAAGAAGTGTTTTAATAGCTTCTCTCTGTCTCTTCTTATCTCACCCTTGACAGTTCATTATAACTGTTACAAAAGTCCGGCGAGGCCAAACTTTCAGTTAAGAAAAGGCAAATTAGGTTCCTCTTAGGAATGTGATGTGTATCAGATAACCAAGTGCATTACTGCCTAACGTGACACTTTCCAATATAATGGCCTTAATATCTGCATCGTCAGGGCAAGTCATACTGGCTGTTCTAACAAGCCACCCCCAAATCTCAGTGGCTCTATACACAACGCAGGCTTATTCCACATTCTCGGTGCAGTCCTGAGTGGTGGGAGGCAGGGGGCTCGCTGATCCACATGGTCATTCAGAGCCCCAGGCTTCTTCCATCCATTGGCCCCACCATCTTTTAGGGCCTCAGATTCCCCCATCGAATCTTCCTTACTCAGCCGGCCAGTGTGAAGAGAGCAGAAGGGCAATTGCATGGAATGTTCTAGGTGCCGGGCCTAGAGGTGGCATGCAGCACTCTGGCCTGCATTCATTCCACTGGCCACCTGGCCCCACTGAGATGCAAAGAGAACTAGAAGTAGCATGTACCTGTGAGCTCAGCAAGCGGACGCAGGTCTGGTTAGCCACTACCAGATCTCTGCCATAAGACCGGAAAACGATTCTGTGGTGGGCAGCTTTTTCTAGTTCCCGGCACACACACACTGGCGCCAAGAAGCTCGATCCTCCATAGCTGAAAGCCTCAGTACGAGAGAATGGCAAGAAATACAGAGCAGTGCAGCTCCCTCCAAGGAAATCTTTGAATCTTTGTTCCTGGGGGGAAGGTCACCTTTTGGGACATGTTATACCCATTGATTTATTCATTTATTCAGAGAATGGCAAGAAATGCAGAGCAGCACAGCCACCTCCAAGGAAATCTTTGAATCTTTGTTTCTGGGTGGGGGGAAGGTCATATTACACCCACTGATTTATTCATTCATTCATTCAACATGTACTTCCTGAATGCACGCTTACTATGCACGTGGTGATAACCATAAACAAAACAAAGATTCGTCCTATCATGAAGCTTACAGTCTAGAGAAAGAGACAATACCTAGACAAGATAAATAAGGAAAATATGTAATAGTGATGAGCCAAAAAGAAAAGCAACAAAGCAAGATTAAAAAAATAAATTATATATATATATTACATATTACATATTATATTACATATTACATATTATATATTATATATATATATATATAGTTTTGGAAAGGGTGCTGAAACTTTAGCTAGGAGGTCCTCACGGAGAGAGAAAGTTGACTTAAGACTAGAAAGAAATGAGAGCCTGTCTATGTGTATATCAGGGGAAAGAGCATTCCAGGCAGAGGGAACAGCAAGTGCAAAGGCCCTGGGGTGAAATGTGTTTAAAAAATAGAGAGGATGCTGGCAATGTGGCTCGAGCAGAGTGGGCTAGAAGGGAGTAGGAGGCCAGAGGTAGGAGAGGACCGGGGTGGGTGGGTGAGGGGTGTGGAGCAGCAGGTCATGGGTCATGATGATTGTCACCAGACTGTTGGCTTTCATGCCGGGACAGGAAGCCACTGATGAGTTCTCCTTTATACCTTTTATCATATCATGTCTTTTACATACCGAGATAGTCTTTTAAATGATAAAAGACATAAGGCATAGACCTTGCCTCTAACCAGCCCAGTGACTGTCAAATATAGGTTATATTTGATCATTATTTCTCAGTGACATTAAGTCTCAAATTATATGTAAAAAAAAAAAAATTGTTTGTGCATAATTCATTTTGTCTTTCCACCCAACAAAATTTTCATCTTGGGCCGAATACTTCCACGTGTAAATGCGGAAAAGCAGGTTATACAGAACATCTGTCAGCAAGACAACAGCTGGCAAAACACAAGTCCCCTGTTCCTTCAGTTAATTTCTCCCTCTTCAGAATTTTGACAGTAAAATTTGGCTGAATTATGGACTCCCTGGGAGCCTCACCCTTCGGGAAGGGAAGGCACAAAAAAGCTGAGCTCCCCTCCTGGATCCTTTCTTGAATGTTCTGCGTCTGGAGCCCAGAAAACAGACCCCGGCTTTCATGAAGTGTCACATTTGCATATGCCAACAGAGGAAACTGGCTGGACGGAAAGAGGACAAAATGCGCTGTCTCTCTGGTGGCCAGCTGGAGACTAGATTTTCTGAACCCGGGCCTGCAGCAGAGTCCCCCAATTCTACCCCCACCCGCTTTTTTTTGCTTCCTAGTCAAGCCTCATGAATCCTTCTTCAAAGCACAGAGGAGCACTCAGAGAATGCCCCCACTCCTGCAGGGAAGTCCCCTTGGGGATGCGTTTTGAAGTCCGGCCTCATTGGCAGAACGGGTCCCGAGGCCCACGACTTGAAGATGTACCTTCCTTGTGGCAGGTGCTTCCCATACCCAGTGGTTTCCTAGACATGCCGGCACGTTTTCATTCTGTTTTCCCCTGTTTCTCGGAGTCGAGGAGCCAGTCTTACGTAACCTCCTGAAGCTTCCATAATCCCTGTGGAAAATGGTGACACTCTCGGAATATGACACCTTGAAGGCATCCCACATTCAGGGGCAGGGGCTGGCACAGCCGGTTGTTTCTCTAAGTCATCACTGCATCTGCCACAAACACAGGGTTTTCATTGCAGACGCCCTGTCTTAGTTTTCCTCTCTGACTCAGTGCAGATTTAAACATATTCCTGAGCTATGACTCAGCCCAAAAAAGGATAATAAAGGTTCTGCATACATTGCCCACAGCATCCACCTGCCCCGCCCCCCAAAGCTGCAGGAACCTCAAATACCCAGCAGAAGGAAGAGATGCTGTTACTGAAAAGTTAAGACTAATTATAAAGTTGTCGATGTGGTCATGGGCTAAATTTGTCTTCTTTAATCAAGAGGGCTAAAGAGGAGCAGGGAAAAAAAAAAACAGTTTATTGCAATTTTCTTCTCATTTGCTTTATTTATTGTTCAGCAGCCAAGGGGACAGCCAAGTATAAACAGCCTGAGTCTTTAGTTCCTGGGTTGCTTGACAAATATGATTACTTTGGGGCATAAATAGTATTTACCCAGCACTCTAATGAGCCTATTGTGGCTCGAAGCAGTCACGGGTCATCATCATAAAGGGACCAGCCCTCTCCTCTGTGTGTCCCTTTCTGACAGGGTTATTAATGCTTTGTCTTCATTCCTGGTGAATCAGTAATGAGCACTTTATCCCAGGACATCAGCCTGAATTGTCCTTGGCTGCTCCCCGCTTCCCCCAACCCTGATCATCTGAGATCTGCAAACGAATGTGGCATGGTTCCCGTGACCACGTACTAGCAAGCGACTTTGGAATCGTTTTTGGAAAGAATCAACCATCATCTCTCGTTTGTCTGTTTAGAATTCGTACGTGACATTCCAAGGAGGTCACCTCCAGTTCCACTCAGAAAAGCGTTCCACCAAGCCAACACTTTATTTAGTTAACAGGTAGTTTAGCCTGGAAATACCAAGTCCAGATCTGTAGAAATTTAAAAGAGCATCATGGGAATGGGGGAGAGACGGGGGAGAGGAGCAATCCAAAACAATCATGTTGCCAGGTACCTCGGCAACACATCACCCTCTACTGTCGTCCCCAGGCTCTGTGGCTGGCGTGACTGAAAGGAAAATAAATATACTTATAACTTTCCACCATTGCCTTGCCTGCAGCGCCAAGCGCTGAGAGCAAGCAGTCACCTGTAAGCATGTTCCGGGCTGATCTGGAGAGACGTAACAAGAACCGCGAAAGGTGTTCACGGCCTTTGGCCGTGTAATTCCCGCACCCGGGAAATTATTCTAGGAAGTAAGTCAGAGAAGAAACAGACGCCGTGCACAGAGATGTTTAGAGCAGCCTCCGTCGTTAGAACATTGGTGCTGGACGCGATTATAAAGGTACCCACAGACGGATGAGTCAGCCTCTGACGATGGATCACCTCGGCGGCATTCGTCGGACCGGGTACACACCGGTGGCTATGGAGACAATGTGTTTGCAGCAGTGAGTGAGACGCAAAGAATTCCAAATGACGCGTCACTCGAAAATAACATGAAAAGAGCCACAGGGTCCACAGTAAAAAAATAGGAGCAATGTTTGCTGTTAGTTACGGGAAATGTGGATGCTGCTTTCATTCGTCTCCCCGGAATACCTAATTTGAAGTTAGGGCTTCAGGGAGCTTTTCCGAACGTGGCGGTCACTGCTGCTGTTCACCAGGCATGTGGGGTCTTCCTCCCTTCTGGCACATGTGGGATTGCACCTACTGGTTCCCTCATGATTGGGTGGGGCACGGGACTAGCTCCAACCAGGGACATCTGCATGGACGTCACTTGGGTGGAGCGAAACATCTCATAGGTCCTGTCTCAGGCCCCCAACAGCAACACCAGGATGGTGGCTGCTCCCCCGCCCAGGTGGGTCCCTGGGTGACCTCTGCTGACCCCTCAGTGGATGTGTAGCATCAGCAAAGACGAGCACTGTGCCAGGTCTCGCCCCGAGGGGCAGCCCCTCTCTCCACGATGACTTAACGCATCTCGGGCCACGGCGTCTGTTCCCCTGCCCACTTTTATTTCCGGAACTCACCACGGCCCACCGTGCAGGACGTGCGTCAGCCTCCTCCAGAGCCCCGAGACCTCCTTCCCCGGGCGGCTGAGCTGTCCTGATGTGCCGGGGGCACCAGCCGCCGAGCCACAGTGCCAGGGAGCGGGGGGTCACCCTTCCTGCTCTGAGTCCTGGGATGAGCCAGGGGAGTGGCGTTGCTCAGGCCCCAGAAGTCAGAGCTGCCCAGACTTGAACCCTGCTCCCTGACCCTGGCCAGAGCGCTTCCTGGAACCTCAGGGACCACGATTGCAAGATGGGACGGATGATAACAACACGCACGTGGCATGGTCGTTGCGAGGGCTGAGTGAGTGCCGCCCAGAAAGCAGCCCTCAGGCTGCCTGACACGGAGAAGCAGCAAGAGCCGGGACGTCAGTGTGGCTGCAGCTGCCGTCACCATCATCGCTGCTGCTCTCTCCCGGTGCTGGCCGTCCTTCTGGGCCGGGCGATGCAGAGCCACAGCGGGCCACAGCACACCTTCAGGGGTACGGGCCTGTGTCCTCCCCGGGATGAGCCATCAGGAGAGGGTCCAGTCCTTGGGGCC
>PVKZ01005145.1:0-60071 GCA_004027375.1 Macroglossus sobrinus
CTTCCTTCCTTCCTTCTCTCCTTTCTTCCTTTCTTCCCCTCCTCCTGCCCTCCTTTCTTTTTTTCTCTTTCTCTCCCTCTCTCTCTTCCTTCCTTTTTTCCTTCCTGAGGTAACAAAGGTTTGTCATGGTTAAAAATACTGGTCAACTGATGGTGAAAGTCATGTTGCATAAGTAAGTGAGAAACAAATTGGAATTCATATACACATTTTTATTTAATTATTTTGAACTCTATAACTCTGAAAGTTTGCAATTTTCTCATTTCTGAATAATTTTATAGGAGTTTTACTTGTGTATTTATATTATGCCACATAGCTTGGCTAGCTATTTTCTTCACTAAGGTGAGAAGCCATATGTATTTATGTTAAATCCATCTGTATTCTAAAAATACATGATTTATTCTTCTAGAATGAGGATAATCGAAGGACTTTACCATAAAGAGACTATAAACTATGATACTCTAAGTGCTCCAAACCATCCACTATTATTATAATCATCTTTATTCTTATAGCTGTCTTGTTCCACAAATTGTTCTAGATCTGTACTTCAACCTTCAAATATACAAGCCATAATATTCATCAAGATTAACAGTGTATAACTTTATAACTTTGAGAACTCAAATGGAAAATTTAAAATTAAACATAATAGAATAAAAAAGGTAATATTTAAGAATTTTGGAACAAAATATTAGATTATAAAAAGCATCCACATATGTTCAATTTATTGTTTCTTAATATTTTTACTTACCTTTTTTGTGAATACGTATTAACTAATGACCAACTGCCTAAAATCAAAGTACTCTTGGTTGTGTTTTAGGAAATAAAAAATATAAAGCATAGCACAACCACACTACAGACAATATTCTTTGAATAAAATAATCAAGAGTAATTTAGTAAAGATTTCTAGATTATTTATTAAGTTGTTTCCACAATAACAAAACAATTTTATCAATTAATTCAATTTACTGGAATAAATTTTTATTGAGAGTCATCTCTGAGCATAATTTATGTTATTTCTTTAATATAGAAGATAAATCTACTCAAAATGAGGAGGGTGTTGCTATAATAACCTATTGAGTTTTGTTGACATTTTTATAAAGTCTTTGAAATTATGACTATTTATATCATTTTAAGAACTTGATGTGCCTTAATGTTAGCATGATTTGATGTTGTGTCTATGTGGCTACATACAAGGCAGATTGAAATAAAATCATAACTCAGTCACCAAACAGTTTTTCTAAAAGCAACCAGATAAATTCAAGAGATTACAAGAAATTCATTTGGTTATTAAATTTAAGCACATTGTTGAATATACCAGATTAGAGTCTAAAAGTGCTATAATTTTTATACTCAATCATTTAAATTAACATCATGAGTGATGCCTGCTCCATATTATGCTAGGTATGATCAGACAAGAATATTTATGACACCATTATTTAATTGATATGATTCATGCAGGTAGTCAAACAGAAATATTCAAATTCCATACAGCTTTACCCTGCCCTAAATCCTGGGAAGCCTACAAAATACATATCTAACAATGTCACAGATTTTTTCCTTTTACAAATTATCTACAGAATTTCCATTACCAGGCAAGTTGAAGATGCTTTTATTTTTCTTTTTTCCCAGTTTGGTATCTACCTCAAATTCTGTTTATCTCCCAAGTCATCTCTGCCTCTTGGAAATGCTAATAACTTCTAGATTTTCTGTTATCAGGTGTTCCTTTTCACTGTGCTACATTAGGCTTCTTTTGAATAGAGAAATGTATGCAATTGATAGATAGAGAGTCATACACTTAAGAAATGTGCCCAGGGACTATGACTCTACAATATTATGTATATTAAATACTAGTTGGTGTATCTGTTAAGATCTAGGTTGGTAGATTGCTTAGTAATTTGTCATTAAGGGTCTGGGGACATTTGTAGTGAATGACCTAAGGGAACACAGTCCCCAGTCTTTAATTAACTTTTGTCTCAAACCATGATAGTGAGCCTTAGAAATTAGGTAAAATTGTGGATCACCTTCTTACACCATGTACAAGAATAAACTCAAAATGGATTGAAGACTTAAATGTGTATTCCAAATTCATAAAATTCCTGCAATAAAACAGCTAGAAAAGCCTCTGACATTGTTTTAGTATTATTTTTTTTCTGATATATTTCTTTGGGCAAGCAAAACAAAAGAAAAAAATAAGCAAATAGGAGTACATCAAACTTAAAAAGTATTGCACAGCAAAGAAAACCATCAATAAAACAAAAAGACAACCTATTAACAAGGAAAAGATATTTGCCAATGATACATTGATAAGGGGTTAATATCCAAAATTTATAAAAACTCATTCAACTCAATATTAAAAAAACATAAACAAATGAAATAATTAAAAATGGGCAAAGAATGTGAATAGTGATTTCTCCAAAGAGGACATATAGATGGCTATGTACAATAACCAAGACATGGAAACAATCAAAGTGTCCTTCATGGGTGACTAGATGAAGAAGATGTGGTACATATAAACAATGAAATAATACTGAGCCATAAGAAAATGAAATACTGCCATTTATGACAACATGAATGGATCTTTTTTCCATCTATCTATCTATCTATCTATCTATCTATCTATCTATCTATCTATCTATCATCTCTCTATCATCTACCTATCTATCAATCATCGACATTGGTTAATGAAATCCAGTAAGTTTCAGTGTACAACTTAACAGTAAAGCATATATGTATATTGCAGTGTATTCACTTCTCATAGTTAGATTTCTTTCTGTCACCACGTATTTGACCCTTTTACCCCAACTATCACCCTCCTCCTCTCACTCCCTACCTTCTGGTAACCATTAATTTATTGTCCATGTCCATTAGTCTCTGTTTGTTTGTCATGTTCATTTGTTGCTTTTAAGTTTATATCCCACATATAAGCGATATCATATGGTTCTCAGCTTTTTCTGTCTGGCTTATTTTGCTTAGCATGATTATCTCAAGGTCCATCCACATTGTCACAAATGGTATTATTTCATCTCTTCTTATGGCTGAGTAATATTCCATTCTATATATGTATCACAGCTTCTTTAGCCAATCATCTATCGTAGGACACTTCAATTACTTCCATGTTCTGGCCACAGTGTATAATGCTGCTATGAACATTGGTGTGCAAATATCTTTTCAGATATGAATTTTCAAGTCTTTGAGATAAATATCCAGTAGAAGGATTGCTGGATCATATGGTAGATCAACTCTTAGTTTTTTTGAGGAACATCCATATGGTTTTTCATAATTGCTGTACCAATTTGCAGCCCTACCAGCAGTGTATAAAGGTTCCTTTTTCTCCCCATCCTCTCCAATAATTGTAATTACTTGTTCTACTGATTACAGCTATTCTAACAGGTGTGAGATGGTATCTCATTGTGGTTTTGGTTTGCATTTCCCTAATAGCTAGCGACGTTAAACATCTTTTCAAATATTTGTTGGCCATTTGTATGTCCTCTAGGAAAAAGTGTATGTTCAAGTCCTCTGCCCATTTTTTGATTGGATCATTTATTTTGTTCTTATTGAGTTGTATGAGTTCTTTGTATATTTTGGATATTAGGCCTTTATCGAAAGTGTTGCTTGCAAATATATTTTCCCACTTAGATGGTTGTCTCTTTACCTTGTTGACAGTTTCTTTTGCTGAGTAAAAGCTTTTTAGTTTGATGTAGTCCTATTTGTTTATTTTTGCTTTTACTTCACTTGTTTTTGAGATCAAATTCATAAAATCCTCTTTCAGTCCAAGGTTCTTGAGTTTAGTTCCTATGTTTTCTTCTATGCATTTTATTTTTTCAGGTCTTATATTCAGGTCCTTAATCCATTTTGAGTTAATTTTGGTGTGTGGTGATAGACGGCAGTCTAGTTTCATTCTTTTTGCAGGTGGCTTTCCAGTTTTTCCAGCACCATTTATTAAAGAGGCTTTCCTTTCTCCATTGTATGTTTTGGGCTTTTTTTGTTGAAATGTATTTGCCCATATAAATATGGGTTTACTTCTGGACTCTCAATTCTGTTCCACTGGTCTGTGTGTCTGTTTTGCTGCCAATACCATGCCATTTTGATTACTGTCACTTTGTAGTATAATTTGAAGTCAGGCAAAGTGATGCCTACAGTGTTGTTCCTTTATCTCAAGATGGCTTTGGGGTCTTTTGTGCTTCCATACAAATCTGGTGATTTTTGGTTCTATTTCTTTAAAAAATACCAATGGGATTTTGATGGGGATTGCATTAAATTTCTATAATAACTTAGATAATAGTCATTTTAACTATGTTGATTTTTCCAATCCAAGAGCACAGAATATCTTTCCATTTCTTTGTATCATCTTTGATTTCTTTTAATAGGATCTTATAATTTTTGTTATATAGGTTCTTCATATGTTTTGTTAGATTTATTCCTAGGTATTTTATTCTTTCTGTTGCAATTGCAGAAGAAATTATTTTGTTCACTTCTTTTCTGATATTTTATTATTAGAGTATAGGAAAGTTATGGATTTTTGAACATTGACTTTGTATCCAGAGACTTTACTGTATTTGTTTATTGTTTCCAGTAGTGTTCTTGTGGAGTCTTTAGGGTTTTCTATATAAAAAAACATGTCATCTGCAAATAGGACAGTTTGATTTCTTTGGTTTCTATTTGGATGCCTTTTATATCTTTCTCTTGCCTGATTGCACTTGCTAGGACCTCCAATGTTATACTGAATAACAGTGGCAATAGTGGACAGCCTTGCCTTATTCCTGATCCTAGAGGGAAGGATTTTAGTTTTTCACCATTAACTATAATGTTGACTGAGAGTTTGTCATATATGGCCTTTATTATGTTAAGGTACTTTTCTTCTGTACTAATTTTGTTAAGTGTTTTGATCATAAATGGATGCTGTATCTAGTCGAAGGCTTTTTATGCATCTATTGGTATAATCATGATTCCCTGTGCCCAGGGAATGAAGCCCATGTGATCATGCTATATAATCTTTTTTATATGTTGCTGTATTCAGTTCACTAGTATCTTATTTAGGATTTTGCATCTGTGTTGATGAGAGATATTGGTCTCTAGTTTTCTTTTTTTGTGTTATCTTTACCAGGTTTTGGGATCAGGGTAATATTGGTCTCATAAAATGAGTTCAGAAGTCTTGCCTCCTCTTTGATTTTTTTGGAAGAGTTTGAGGAGACTAGGTATTAAATCTTCTTTGAATGTTTGGTAGAATTTACTGGTGAATCCATCTGGTCCTGGACTTTTACTTTTTAGTAGGCATTTAATGTTTGTTTCAATTTCCATACTGCTGATCAATCTATTTAGATTTTCTAGTTCTTCTTGATTCAATCTAGGAAGGTTGTATTTTTCTAAGTACTGGTCCATTTCTTCTTGGTTATTAAATTTGGTGTTATATACTTTTTTGTAGATTCTGTATGATCCTTTGTATTTCTGTGGTGTCTGCTGTTTCCCCTTTCATCCCTGATTTTGTTTATTTGTGTCCTTTCTCATTTTTCTTTAGTGAGTCTTGCCAGGGCGTTTTCAATTTTATTAACCATCTCAAAAAAACAGCTCTTTGTTGCATTTATTTTTTCAATTTTTTGTTTTGTTTTTAATTTCATTTATTTCTGCTGTAATTTGAATTATTTCTTTCCTTCTGCTGACTTTAGGCCTCATTTGTTCTTTCTTTTCTAGTTTTTTTTTTGAGATGAAGCGTTAGGTTGTTTATTTGGGCTTGTTCTTGTTTTTGGATGTAGGCCTGTAATGATATAAAGTTTCCTCTTATTACCACTTTTGCTGTGTCTCAAAAGTTTTGATATATTATACTATAATTATAATTTGTTTCCATGTGTCTCTTGATCTCTCTTTTTATTTCTTCTCTGATCCAGTAGTATGTTGTTTAAGCTCCATGTATTTGTGGTTCTTCTTCACTTTCTTTTACAATTGATCTCTAGTTTCAAAGTATTATGATCAGAGAATATGGTTGGTATGATTTTAACCCTCTTATATTTGTTAAGGCTATCTCTGTGTCCCAGTATGTGGTCAATCATTGACAATGTTTCCTATGCACTGGAAAAGAATATATATGTTAGACCATCCCTGTGCCCATGAGATGAAGCCCACTTGATCATGGTTTATAATCTTTTCAATGTGTTGTTGTATTAATTTTGCTAGAATCTTATTTAGAATTTTTTTCATTTGTGTTCATGAGTGATACTGGTCTGTAATTTTCTTATTTTGTGTTATCTTTACCGGGTTATAGTATCAGAGTGATGTTGGCTTCATAAAATGAGTTAGAAAGTATTTCTTCCTTTTTGATTTTTTTTGAAGAGTTTGAAAGAATAGGTATTAAATCTTTGAATGTTTGGTAGCTCTCACTGGTGAAGTCATCTGGTCCTGAAATTTTACTTTTAGGGTGGCTTTTGATGATTGTTTCAATTTTCATGCTGTTGATTGGTCCAGTTAGATTTTCCAGTTCTTCATAGTTCAGTCTAAGAAGGTTATATATTTCTAAGAACTTGCCCATTTCTTCTAGGTTATTAAATTTGGTTGCATATAAATTTTTATAGTATTCTTCTAAAATCTTTTGTATTTCGGTGGTATCTGTTATAACTTCTCTTTCATTTCTGTTTTTGTTTGTGTTTTTTCTCTTTTTACCTTAGTGAGTCTAGCCAGAGGTTCATCAATTTTATTAATCTTCTTAAAAAACCAGCTCTCGTTGCATATATTTTTTTATTATCTTTTAGTTCTGAATTTCATTTAATTCTGCTCTAATTTTGATTATTTCCTTCCTTCTGCTGATTGGGCTTCATTTGTTCTTCTTTTTCTAGCTTTTTAAGATCAAGCATTAGGTTGTTTGGGCTCATTCTTTTTTTCTTTTCTTTTTGTGATAGACCTGTAATAATATGAACTTTCCTGTTATTACTGCTTTTGCTGTGTCCCAAAAGTTTTGATATGTTGTACTGTCATTATCATTTATTTCTATGTATGTCTTGATCTATCTTTTTCCTTCTATAATTCAGTCATTCTTCAATAGCATGTTGTTTAGTCTCTATGTATTTGCAGTTCTTTCTGCTTTCTTTTCATAGTTCATCTTCAGCTTCAAAGCATTATGATCAGAAAATATCCTTGGTATGATTTCAATCTTATATTTGTTGAGGCTAGTTTTATGTCCCAGCATGTGGTTTATCCTTGAGAATGTTCCATGTGCACTAGAGAAAAATGTGTAAGCAGCTGCTTTAGGATAAAATGCTCTGTAGAAGTCGATCATGTCCAGTTAGTCTAATATATCATTTAAAGATGTTGTTTCCTTACTGATTTTCTGTTGGATGATCTATTCATATCCAACAGAGGAGTATTTAGGTCCCCTACTATGTAGTGTTTTGGTCAGTTTCTCCCTTTAGTTCTGTTAGTAATTACTTTACATATTTTGGGGCTCCCTGATTGGGAACATAGATATTAATAAGTGTTATATCTTTTTGGTGCATGATTCCCTTTATCATTATGAAGTGACCCTCATTATATCTCTTTACTTTTTTTATCTCAAAGTCTAATTCATCAGATATAAGTACAGCTACACACGCTTTTTTCTGTATGCCATTTGATGGAATATCATTTTCTACCCTTTCACTTTGAGTCTAGATTTGCAGCTGAGATCTGTTTCTTGAAGGCAGCATACAATAGGGTTTTGTTTTCTGATCCAATCTGCAACTCTATGTCTTTTTATTGGTGAGTCCAATCTATTTACATGTAGGGTGATTATTGAAATATGGGGTTTTCCTATAGCCATTTTATCTTTTGTTTTCTGGTAGCTCAGTGTTTCCATGGTTTCTTTGTCCTTGTGTTTCTGTTTATTATTTTAATTTAGTGTAGTTTTGTGGATTTCCCTCTGGTCCCTTTGTTTTATGTTGTGTATCTCAGTTCTGGATTTTTGGTGTGTGGTTACCATTAAGATTATGTAAAGGATAGTTATATATATTCACACACACACACACACCACACACACACACACACACACACGTGTATATATATGTATATAATAGTTAATTGTTTCTGCATGTAGCTTATCTCCATTCCCCTTTGTGAGTTTGGATCTTTATTCCCTCCCCTTTTTTGTTTTTGTTGTCTCTGTCCCTATAAATGCTGAAGATTCATTTCTAACATGCAGTAACAATTATCTTCTTAATGGTTAAGTTTATAATACCCCTTTCTTAATAAGGATTGCACTATCCTGCTTCTGTCTGCTTGTTAGTAGTCTTACTCATAGTTATGTATTTTTTTGTACTTTTGTTTCAGGTGGAATGACACCCTTCAGTATTTACTGTAATGTAGGCATTATAGAAGAGAATTCCCTCCACTTTTGTATGTCTGTAAAGACTTTATTTCTCTTTCACATCTAAAGGAGATCTTTGCTGGATACATTGTTCTTGATTGGTAATTCCTTTCACTTAATAGTTTGAATATTTGGTTCCACTCCTTTCTTGCTTGTAAGGTTTGTGCTGAGAAATTCAAAGATAGCCTGATTTTTTTATATGTTACTGTCATCCCTGGCTGCCTTGAGAATTCTTTCTTTGCCATTAATTTTTGACCATTTTAATATAATG
Source organism: Macroglossus sobrinus (assembly GCA_004027375.1). Classification (NCBI taxonomy): domain Eukaryota; kingdom Metazoa; phylum Chordata; class Mammalia; order Chiroptera; family Pteropodidae; genus Macroglossus; species Macroglossus sobrinus. Next base: position 8,595 of record PVKZ01005145.1, read on the forward strand.
TGTCTTGGAGAAGGTTTCTTTGGATTCAGATAATTGGATGTTCTATTTGCATCTTGGATTTGAAGATCCAACTCATTCCTTAGATTTGGAAAATTCTTGTCAACTGTTTGAATATGCTCTCCATTCTCTTCTCTTTCTCTTCTCCTTCTGGTATACCCATGCTTTTATGTTGCTTTTCCTAAGAGTGTCAGATAGTTCTTATATAGTTCTTTTTTTTCTATTTTTTTTTACATAAAAGTGTCTCTCTTCTTCTTTTTTAGTCATTTCCAGATTTCTGTCTTGATTCTTTTTTCCATCTAGTCAGTTCTGTTTCCTACACTTGTTATTTCATTCTTCATTTCTTTTAATGCGTTCTTCATCTCCAGAAGTTTGTTTGTTTGTTTATTATTTATTTATTTTTAGAGTTTCTTGTTTGTTGAGCATCCTATAACCATTTCTTTAAATTCTTAATCAGACAAATTACTTATGCCTATTTTATTAAAATGTTTCTCTTTCCTCTGGGGCTTTTCCATGTTCCTTCACTTAGGGCACATTCTTCTTTCTCTCTATTTTGCTTAACTTTCTTTGTTTGTGCCTGTGGTTTAGAAGAAATGCCTATCTCTCCCAGTCTTGAAAAAGGGTCTCTATATAGACTGAGTGTGAATGGTTTTTGCAGTCCTGTTGTAGTCAGGGCAGGTGCTTCTTGGTGTGCTGCCTAGCTAGAAGGAATGGATTCTGGGTTGGGGAGCCTGTTGTGTGCATGGTTCCTTACCTTTTCGATTAGAGTGGTGCTTCCTGGTATGTGCACAACATGTTCTGTTGCATTAATTGTGTGTTTCTTAAGTTGGGTCTGGGAAGGATTGTTCTGAATGCACGTCACATTGTCCCACAAATTCCACACTTTCTCCAGACAGGGCATTTCTGTGTGTGGGCACTGCTGTATTTTGCTAGTTCTGCACTTTCTCCAGGAGGGGTAGCACTATGCACAAGCAGAGTAGTGTCTCACTATCTCTGCACTTTTTCTGGGCATCCCTGTGTGGGCTAACTTGTGCATGTACAGCCCAGTGAGTGTACACAGCAATGCTCTGTTGTGCCCACTAGATCAATCTCTGGGTGGAGAGTCCTATCTGTACATGTTATGGTGTTATCCTGTTTCTGCTGGATCTATCTTTGGGAGGAGTGGCTGGGGACATGCTGTAGTGGAACTGCAGGTTAGCCAGAGAACTTGGATACAGTTCCTGTCAACTGTTCAAGTGCAGGGGAAATGTAAAAAATGGTGCTCTCCAGCTCTTCTTATCCTGGAGCATTCTCTCTGCCTCTGGAGTACTCTCAAAATTCCCCATCCTTCTCTATGAAGTCTCTCTCTTGTTTGTTGTGGAAAAACTGTTCAATTGCTCCTCAGGTAGAATTGCTCTAAATATAGGTGTAAATTTGATTTGTTTTCAAAAGGAGGCAAGCTCAGCTTGCTCCTAAGCTGCCATCTTTGAGACAACATGTATTTAATGTTATCCTCCCTTTCACAGATAAATGGACAAGTAGGGTAGTGTTTCAAATGTGATCTCTTTTGTTGAAAGAAAGAACCACAACATTAAGTATTGATATGTAGCCATTAATCTGTTAAAACCGTTTTTTAAATCCCCATCAATAAAAAAGATTAAAAATTGTTTAACTATTATGTGGAAAATGCATAGAAGTACATATTCACATTCTTGCTGCAAAGCAATGTAATGATCCAACAGATCAAATGGTGCTATAATTGAGAGATCAATATATAAACAGATAAAAGCTAGATTATATATAAAAATAGATTTCAGCCACAACTTGCAGTAACTAGTCCAAAAAATCAGCTTACTGTTTGTAGTAACCTACCCAGAAAATTAAACAATAACCCTATAGCTATTGGCCCAAACAGTAAAGACTTGATTAATAATTATCAGTGTCCCTAATTTTGGCCCTACTTCTAACCTTGAACCAACTAGAGAAACCCAAATATCCCCTTGTAGCCAATCACATAGGATATCTTGTTTCTAGTTACCTGCCTATAGCTTCCCCAAGTCAATAAACTTCAATGAGAGCATACCTGAAGCCTTCTCTTTTTTTATCTATAAATCTTTCCCATTCTCTGTCTGCCTTTGTGTCTCAGCCAATATACTTGGTGGAAAGGATCTCTGCCAAGCACATGATAGTAGGTGGTGCCTTTGCTGTATAAACTCTGAATAAATATTCTTTGCTTTCTGTCATTTGTAATATCTTTATTTCCATCGAGGTAAATGAAAATGCTGTGCAGACTTTCAGAAAATGCATAAGGAAGAGTCACAATTTAGACTACTAAGATTTTAAAGCTGTTGAAGCCTTCTACAGACAAGAATGGTTTATTATTTGAAAAAAAAACCCAGCTCCTGGTAGAAACTAAATACCTGGTTATGGGATATCAAGTGTCATGCAACTGGAGTTGCCTATTATAAAATATATATTTTTTATATTGATCAAATAATGTGGCCAAGCAGGTGCAACAACAGTCCAACATATGATGAAATTATAGATTCGGAACTAACTTAGGCAGATTCAGAGATCATAAGTACTGTCTATGAACAGTAGCCCAGTTAGTCTTGAATGACATGTACTTTTGTTGAGCAAATTCTTCTTTCTAAGTTCAGATCTTTCTTTTCATATAAGATCAAATTAGGGAAGAGGCAAAAATGTTAACCTAATTCACTGATGCATTTGTTCAGGATGTTGGTTTAAGGCCAAAAAGCAGGGATTGTTGCCATACTATGGACCCCAGTTTTAGGAGACCCTGAAAAGAAGTAGTATAGGAAAATCTTTCCACAGGACAGAGGTTTAACTATTTACTCTGTATAGCGGGAAAAGTGAACTGAGGTAAAGACATACACGGACTAATAATTGGGTTTAATGGTTTGGATATTTAGTGGCCTGAAGAATTGTAATTGGAGAACCGAAACAAGGAAATCTATGCAAGGGGTACAGAGCATAGATGGACCCATAGAGATAGGAATAAATACCGAATTTTATACCTCATATCAGTGCCACCATAATATGCCTACCATTGAATGAACGCTGAACAAAAAGGTAGACAGAATGACTAATCCAGTAGAGGTCAGGTAGCTTTTGTTAGTGGCCAACTCAGTGCTTCTGTAACAAGACCATGAATGGAGTGATCACAAATGCAAGGAAGCAAGTTATGCAAAGGCCTGATAGCATGGGTATCCTTGAATCAAACTGATCTATTACTGATTATTTAAACTCTCAACAATATACGCCAATGATGAATTCTCAAATGATCAATCAGATACTTTGTGGCAAATTGATATATCAGATGATACTTCTCTAGAATGGGCAACAATGCCTCTTTTTATTTTATTTTAACTTTTATATTAGTTTCAAATAAATAGTACAATGCCTAGACATTTATATAATTTATGAAGTAAAACCCTAATTACTCTGTCACCCATCTGGCACTACATACAGCCATTATAATAAAATTGACTATATTCCTTATGCTCTACTCTACATCTCCATGACTGTTTTGTAACTAATAATTTGTACCTTTTTGTCCCTTCACATTTTTCACCCAGCCCCAAAACTCCCTTCCTCTCTGGTAGTCACCAGTTTTTTCTCTGTATCTGTGAGTGTTTTTGTTTAATTTGTTCATTTTTTTTGTTCCTTGATTCTGCATATAAGTGAAATTATATAGTATTTATCTTTCTCTGTCTGATTTATTTCACTCAGCATAATACCCCTAGGTCCATCCATGTTATTGCAAATGGTAAGATTTCATTATTTTATGAATGAGTAATATTTCATTGTATATATGTACTATAACTTCTTCATCCATTCATGTATTGATAGGGACTTAGATTGCTTCCATATCTTGACTATTATGAATAGTGCTGTCATGAATAAAAGAGTGAATAGATCTTTACAAACTAGTTATTTAAAAAATAAATACCCAGAAGTGCAATTGCTTGGTCAAAAGGTAGATCTATTTTTAATTTTTTGAGGAACCTTTGAACTGTTTACATAGTGGCTGTACCAATTTGTAATTCCACCAACAAAGGTTCTCTTTTCTTCATATTCTCACCAACACTTGTTTTTTGATTTATTAATGATAGCCAATCTGATAGCTGTGAGATGATATCTCATTGTGATTTTGATTTGCACTTCTCTGATGATTAGTGACCTTTTTCTATGTCTATCAACCATCTGTATTTCCTCTTTGGAGAAATACTTATTTAAGTCTTCTGCTTATTTTTTTATTGAATTTTTTTTGTTGTTGAGTTGTATGAGTTCTTTATACATTTTTGTTATTAACCCCTTGTCAGATGTATCACAGGCAAATATCTTCTCTCATTGGTAGGTTGTCTTTTTGTTTCATTGATGGTTTCCTCTCTTGTGCAAAATTTTTTGATGTGGTTAAATTTGTTTACTTATTTTTTTGTTTCTCTTGTATGAGGAGCTATATCAGAAAAAAAAAAACCCAATAGCAATATCAGAGAGTTTACTGCCTATGTTTTCTCCTAAAAATATTATGGTCTCGGTTCTTACATTTAAGTCTTTAATCCATTTTGAGAGTACTCTTGTATATAGTGTAAGAAAGTGTTCCAGTTTTATTTTTTTGTGTGTATCTGTCCAGTTTTCCAAATGCCATTTGTTGAAGAAACTATCTTTTCCCTATTATATATTCTTGCCTCCTTTGTCATAGATTAAATGACCATATAAGCAAGGGTTTATTTCTGGGCTTTCTATTCTGTTCCATTGATCTATGTGTCTGTTTTTTTTTTTTAATGCCAGCACCATGCTGTTTTAAATACTGTAGTCTTGTAGTATAGTTATAGTTTGATATAAAGATTGCTGTGGCTATTTGGGATCTTTTATTGTTCCATATAAATTTTTGAATTATTTGTTTTAGTTCCCTGAAAAATGCCATTGGTATTTTGATAGAGATTGCATTGAATCTATAGATTGCTTTGGGTAGTATGGCCATTTTAACAATGTTGATTCTTCCTACCCATGAGCACAGTATATGCTTTAATTTATTTGTATCTTCTTCAATTTCTTTTTTCAATGACTTATAAGTTTCCAAAAACAGGTCTTCTACTTCCTCAGATAATTTGATTTCTAGATATTTTGTTGTTCTTGATGTAATTGTAAATGAGATTGTTTTCTTAATTTCTCTTTCTGATAGTTCATCATTAGTGTATAAAAATGCAACCGACTTCTGAATGTTAATTTTGTATCCTGCTGCTTGACAGAATTCATTTATTAGTTAAAAAAGTTTTGGGGCAGAATCTTTAGAGTTCTCTCTATATAATATCATGTCATCTGAAAATAATGACAGTTCTACTTCTTCCTTTTCAATCTGAATGCCTTTTATTTCTCTTATCTGATTGCTGTAGCTGTGACTTCCAATGCTATGCTGAATAGAAGTGGTGAAAGTGGGCATCCTTGTTTTGTTCTTCATCTTAAGGAAGACACTTTTAACCTTCCTTCATTGAGTATGATGTTAGCTGTAGGTTTATTATATATGGGCTTTATTATGTTGAGGTATGTTCCCTCTATTCCCACTTTGCTGAGAGTTTTTTTAAATCATAAATGGATGCTAGATTTTGTTAATTTTTTTCTGTATTTATTGATATATTCATATGTTTTTTATTTAAATGACAAGGGTAACATTGATCAATAAAATCAAATAAGTTTCAAGTGCACAATTCAACAATGTTCTATATATATATTGTATTGTGTGTTTATCACCCAAAGTTCCTTCTGTCACCAAACATTTGACCCCCTTTGTTCTTATCCACCTTCCTTCTGGTAACCACTAATCCACAGCCTGTTTCCATGAGTCTGTTTGTTTGTCATATCTGTTTGTTGTTTTCAGTTTTATACCCCACATATGAGTGAAATCATATCATTTTCAATTTTTTCTCTCTAACTTATTTTTCTTAGTATGGTTATCTCAAGATCCATCCACATTGTTGTAAATAGCAGCATTTCATTTTTTCTCATGACTGGGTAATCGTCCATTGTATTTTTATTTTTTAGTTTGTTTATGTGGTGTATCACATTAATGGATTTGCAGATATTAAACAAAAGTTGCATCCTAAAAATAAATCCAACTCGATCATGGTGTATATTTTTGATGTATTGCCAAACTCAGTGTGCTAATATTTTGAGGATTTTTGCATAAATGTTCATCAGGGATATTGGCCTACAGTTTTTTTTTTTGGTACTGTCTTTGTCTGGTTTTCGAATCAGAGATATGGTGGCCTTATAAAAAGTTAGAAAGCCTTTCTTTTCTTTTCTTGTCTTTTTTTGAATTTTTTGGAATAGTTTGAGGATAGGTGTTAGTTCTTTGAATATTTGGTAAAATTCACCCATGAAACCATCCAGTCTGGGAATTTTCTTTTTTGGAAGTTTTTTGAACTGATTTGATTTTGTTGGTGGCAATTGTTAAGTTCAGATTTTGTTTCTTCTTGATTTGAACTTGGGAGATAGTATGTTTCTAGGAATGTGTTTATTTCTTCTGGATTGTCCAATTTGTTGGCATATAATTGCTCATAGTATTTTCTTATAATCCTTTGTATTCCTGTGGAATCTGTAGTTACTTCTCTTTCATTTCTGATTTTATTTTAGTCTTTTTCTTTTTCTTAATGAGTCTGGTTAAAGGAGTATCAATTTTGTGTATCTTTTCAAAGAACCAGCTCTTGGCTTTATTGAGCTTTTGTGTAGTTTTTCTAGACTCTATTTCTACTCTGATCTTTATTATTTTCTTCCTTCTACTCACTGTAGGTTTTGTTTGCTGTTATTTTTATAGTTTTTTTTAAGTCTAAGGTTAAATTGTTTATTTGAGATTTTTCTGTTTTTTTGATGTAGGCCTATATTGCTATGAATTTCCATCCTACAATCACTTTCACGGTGTACCATAGATTTTGAGTCATGTTTTCATTTTTACTTGTTTCTAGGTTTTTTTTCCGTCTTTGATCTCATTATTAGCCCATTTGTTGTTAATAGCATGTTGTTTAACCTCCATGTATTTGTAAATGTTCTAGTTTTTTTCTTGTGGTTGATTTACAGTTTCATCCTATTGTGGTTAGAGAGGATACTTGATATGATTTCAATCTTTTAAAATTGATTGAGACTTGTTTTCTGGTCTAATATGTGGTCTATTTTGGAAAATGTTCCATATTTACTTGAGAAAAACGTATATTATGCTGTTTTGTGGTGAAACACTCTGAAAATATCAATTAAATCCATCAGGTCTAGTGTGTCATTTAAAGTTATTGTTTTCTTGTTGATTTTCTGTCTGGATGATCTGTCCATTGTGTCAATGGGGTGTTAAAGTCTCCTACTAGGAGTATATTACTAACAATGCCTCTTTTATGGAATTAACATCTATGGTTGTATATTTCATATATTTTTTTTATTCAGTGCCTCTTCTAAGTACCAGCATTTGAGAGCTTGTTTAACACTTGACTTAGACATTTTGAATCCTACATTAATGTTGTCTCAGGCAAGGGTACCTATTATATGTTGATGGACATGTGGCAATAGGCACATATCAACATGATCCACTCATCTTATCATATGAGATTTTGCCTTGAAGTTAATGACATGATAGAACAGCAGAATGCTGTTTAAATTTGTATCTAAGATATTAGCTCATGAGCAATGGGGTGAGGTGTTGGACTCTAGGATGTGCTATATGTACTGAATCAGGGGTTGCTGCATGTTGTATCAGTCCAGAGTCTAAAGTGGTAATTGTTCCTTGTTACTATCACTCCATTACTTGTGGAATTTATACTTTGTATATCCTAAAAATTAAGTTCTATTGGATTATAAGGCCTGAATTTGGGCTTTAACTTTGGAAGTTACTCCTGGGAACAACCATTAACCAAAAACGGTTGGGACTAGTAGGGAAATTATTATTTTTACTGACTTTTAGTTAGAAAATTTTTTGGGGGGGCATTCTGTATGTTTATTGGCATGCCAACAAAATAGAACCCCTGTTACACACTACAACAACCTTGATATAAAAACCTTATATTGGCTCTTCTTCATTATCGACATCATTCTCTTTACTCCACTACTTTTGTTTCCTGAAGTCATCTCCCAAGTCACTGCATCAGGCTCTGCTTTCAGAAGTACAGAAAACAATAAATTCTTCAAACTTATTTCCCACCACTTTCTTTCTCACCTACAAGTTGCAATTACAGAGGCATTTATTGAAGTCTGTAATACTCTAAACCTCTTTCAACTTTTATAATCCTCTGTATTTTAATCTCTATCCTGAAATTTACTTTTCCTCAAACTCGATTTGGCTATTCTCTATCTTCCAGGTTCAAGGATAAATAAACCTTCCTCAGAGAAGTATTCAGTGACTCCCTAATATATATTAAACTTGTAAGTCTGCACATACTAACATAAAAAAGTTATATCATATGTCTTTTAATGGATTTTTGGTTACAAACATTTAACACAGTTCCTGGTACATAATATAAAATGATATAAAATAGTCAATTTGAGTGAGTGGTTCTGATGTTAGCAATGTGAAGGCATGAAAGGTGCCCATGGTCTCTCTTCTTGAAGTTATAAATTGAATAGCTATAACTCAGAAAATTTCCTGCTAAACACACAAACATTTCTGAATGATCTGTGCATTGAAACATCTGAAAGTGGCCGAACTGGAGGAGAAAAGGAAGGAGGGAAGAGAGAAGAGCCAAGACAGATGCCGCAGTCACAACCTGGAACTCATTGAGGGTCTCAGGAGATGGGAGGAATCAGAATGCAGCATGCACTCTATGCAGCCCTGAGTAACAGAGAGGAAGAATAACCACTTCTGACTGAGTTTTTGGTACATACCATGGCTGAATCCAGTGACTGGGACAGAGATAAAATACAAATTTGTGGAAGCTCTGATCTAGCAGCTGTCATTGCCAGGCAGAAAACAAAGCCATAAAACCTGGCCACATCCCCCCACCCTCCTAGAGTTAGCAGTGGGCCCCAGGAAAAACTATAGCAGTTAGTGTTGGGTTATAGAGCACAATATCTGCATCTCTGAGCAATGGAGAATCAGAAGCATGCTCCCTCAGTGATAGATGCATGCTGAGGCTAATCCCAGTGATGAGTGGAGATACAGAGGTGAGGCAGCTGTCATTATGGGAAAGAGAACAAAAATGCTAATGCACATGCCAGCCTCTCTCAGCCAACTCCACTTCACCCATCCAGGCAGATATGATTGGGGGCACTTGGGACACCTCAGGCAGCACAGTTGCAGGAGGCAGAATTGGCTCAGAACTCATTGTCCACTGCATTCTCCCACAGGTATGGTGCCTTGAGAATTTGTCCCAAAGAGATCCCAGAAGCCACAGCGGTTCAAGAGAAAAAACACTGCGCTCTAGTGCCACTGTTGGAAAACTAAAGCAAAACTTTTTCTTGTCAATCTGCTAAAGACATATCACTCTTTAAAAGAAAGCAGATTTTATTCCCATAAATGCTTAGGTAGAGAAATAATACATAAAATATCATGAATAACCAAGATAAAAAGGCAGCTCAAAAAGAAAATGAAAAATCTCTATTAAATACTTAGAAACATATAATTTAAATGACAGATAATTTAAGATTTTATTTCTGAAAATATTCAATGAAATACAAGGTAACTTATATAGGCAGTTTAAAGAACTTAAAAATAAAATCAATGGACAAAATTAGTACTTTACCAAAGAGATTGAAACTTTAGAAAAGAATCAGTGCTAAAGCTGAAAAATTCAATAAAAGAGATGGATAATGAACTGGTGAGCTTAGGAAAGAGAGCTGACCAGATGGGGGAAACAATTAGTAATATTAAAGATATAAATATAAAATGAAACAAATAGAAGAAGAAAGATATTTGAGAGTAAAAATAACTTTATAAGGACTATTTGACACCACCAGAAAGAGCAATGTAAGAATAACAAGTATGACTGAAAGAGAAGAGAGAGAAAAGAGAACCACTTTTTAAACAAATAGCTAACTTCTTAAATCTATGGAAAGAGCTTGATACTTGAATTCAAAGAGTAAACAGAATGCCCAATTATATCAATACAAAAAGGCTTTCTCCAAGGCACATTATATTATAACTGTCAAAAATCAAAGAAAAAAAAAGAATTATCAAAGCAGCCAGGGAAAAAAGATGATACTGTGTAAAGGAAATCTTAATATTTATCATCAGAGTTTTAAGCAGACACCTTACAAACTTTGAGGAAGTTGGCTTAAATAAAGTAATTATTGAAGGAGAAAAATTACCAGCCAAGAATAATATATCTAGCAAAGTTATAATTTAGGTATGTAGGAGAAATAAAAGCTTTCCCAGTCATTCAGACACTGAGGGAATTTACCACCACATGACCTGCATTGCAGGAAATACTATGGCCATTATTATATCTGAAACAAAAATACAAAAGATACAAAACTATAAGTAAGATAACTAACACAGAGATAGAAGCAAGAAATTGCAACCCTTATACAGAATTGGCTATTATATACTTAAATACAACATAAAGGTGAAAAAAGTAAAACACATTAAAAAGGAGAAGACAATAGCTACTACAATTTGGAAATAAACTCACAACATAAAATGGGTTAATTTATGAAAGCAAGACGTAAAAAGAGAGATGGTAAAAGACTGAACTTGCACAGGTGAATGGAGATAAGGTGTAATCAGAAGAAAAATTACTACTGTATATATAAAACTTTCTTTTGCATAAATCTAATGGTAAACACACACAGAAAAATCTAAAACTGGGACACATAACATAAAAAAAAGAAAACAGAAGAAAAAATAACAGAATACCACCAAACAAAAATAACAAAGGAATCCAAATGAACAGAAACAATAGAGACACAGAGCAAAACAAAAGATAATAATGACTATAGGAAATACTCATATATCAATAATCAGCCTAAATACAAATGAATTAAACACACTGATAAAAAGGCCCAGAATAGGAGATTGGATTAAAACATAAAACCCAACCATATGCTGCCTTCAGGATACACATTTCAGCTGCAAGGAAAACTATATAGACTCAACAGAAAAGGGTAGAAAGTGATACTCCAAGCAAATGGCATCCTGATAAAAATAGTATTAGCTATACTTATATCAGTCAAAATTGTTTTAAATACAAAAAGAAACATGAGATAAAGTTGGGAATTTTATAATAAAAACCGAATCATCAAGATGACATGACACTTATAAGTTTATATACACAAGTATGGGACTACCAAATATATAAAGCAGCTACTAACAAAACTAAAAGGAGAAATGACAAATATACAATTATAGCAGGGTACCTAAATACCATATTGACAACTATAAATATATTATCCAAACAGAAAATTAGTATCAGCTTTAAATGACACATTAGACTAAATAAATAAATATAATCAATATTTACAAAGCTTTTCATTCCAGAACATCAGAAATACATTCTTTTCAGGCACAGATGGAACATTCATAACAATAGATTGTACATTGGAATGCAAAATGAGCCTCAACAAATTTAAAAATATAAAAATTATATCAAGCATATTCTTTGACCACAGTGCTCTGAAATTGAAAATCAACTGTAAAAGGAAACTGGAATATACACAAATACATCAAAATTAAACATATACTACCAAGAACAACTTAGTCAAGAAAAAAATAAAAGGAGAGATTAAAAGACATATAGAAACAAATTAGAATGAAAATACAACATATCAAAACTTTGGGTAATAAAAATAAAGTTTATATCATTAAGAGCTTATCTAAAGAAACAAAGAAAATCTCAAATAAGCAATCTAATATTTCATCTTTGAAAACTAGAAAAATAAGAACAAACAAAACAGTTTGTTCTACCGTTAGCAGAAAAAACTATGCATAATTAAATGAAGCAGTGAAATAAAGACAATAGAAAAATACAATGCAACAAAATCTGGTTCTTGGTAAATATAAAAAAAATTTACAAATCTCTGGATAGACTCAATAAAGAAAAAACAAGACTCAAACAAAATCAGATAAAAGAGAACTTAAGATGAATAAAACAAATAAAAAGGATTATACAAGAATACTATGAAATACTATATTCTACCAAATCAATAACCTGGAAAAAATGGCCAAGTTCTTGGAAATATACAGCCTTCCTAGACTGAATCAGAAAAACTGGGAAATTTTAATAGACCAGTCAACAGTAAGAAAATTGAAACAATCATTAAAAACCTCGCAAAAGTAAAAATCCAGAGCCAGATGGCTTCACTAGTGAATTCTACTAAACATTCAAAGATGATTTAATGTCTGTTCTTCTCAAACTCTTTCAAAAAATTAAAGAGACAATACTTCCTACCTCATTTTACAAGGCCAACATTACCTTGATACTACAACCTGGAAAGGATAACACACAAAAAGAAAACTGCAGACCAATATCTCTGATGAATACAGATGCAACAACTCTAAATAAAAAAATTCCCAGACAAACAAAAGCAGAGGGAGTCAGTCCATCACCACTAGATCTTCCTTAAATGAGATGCTAAAGGGATTTCTTCAAGTGGGAACAGAAAAACACTATAGGAACATAAAAGAAGTGAAAGAAAAATTAATAAAGGTAAACTAATACTCAAATTCAAAATATTTCAATACTGTAATTGTGATATATAAAACTCTTTAACTTTAGTACTAAAGTTAAAAGAATAATATGTTTAAAATAACAATAGCAAAATATATAGTAAATGACACCACCATATAAACAGATAAAATGTATGACATCAATAGCATAAAATATGGAGGAAAAAGTTAATTGGTAGGGTTTCTGTATGTCAATAAATTTAAGCTGTTATCAGCCTAAAATAGACTGTTAAACTATATAATGTTTTAAGCAATCCTCAGGTTACTGGAAAAAAATAAACATCTAGTAGATCCACAAAAGAAGAATAGAAGAAATTAAAGTATAACATTACCAAGAATATTATCATACAACAAAGAAAGACAGCAAGAGAGAAAGAAAAAAACAACTATAAAACTGCCAGTAAAAAATTTTAAATGGCATTAGGCTTTACCTATTTGTAATTATTCTAAATGTAAATCAACTAAATCCTTCAATACAAAGACACATTGAAACAGAATGGATAAAAAATTAACAATTATTCAATTACAAGAGATGTGCTATAAATTTAAGGGCACACATAGGCTAATACTTAAGAGATAAAAAAAAAGATGGGATGGAAAAAGAGATGGCTTCATGAGTAAATTTTACTAAACATTTAAAGAAGAATTAATGTCAATCCTCATTATTAAAAAATTGAAGAGGAGGAATTAGTTCCCAACTTTATGAGGCCAGCATTATACTGATAGCAAAGCCAGATGAAGACACTACAAGACAAAAATTACAAGAGAATACCTTAGATAAGCATAGGTGTAATAATCATCAACAATATACCAGCAAATAAAATTCATCAGCCTATTATTAAAAAAAAATACAACATTATAAAGTGGAATTTATCCATGAGATACAAAGATGGTTCATTGTGTGCAAATCAATAAAAATAGTACATCTTGCTAACATATTGAAGGATAAAAATATATAATCACCTCATCAGATACATAAAAATCATTTGTAAAGTTAGACAGCTTTTTTTTGTAAAAATATTCTCAATAAATTAGATATACAAAACATATAACTCAATATGTGTATGTGCCATATATAACTAAATGAAAGCTAAAAAATAATGATGAATTATTTAAAGCTTTTTCTCTGTGATCAGAAAAATATTGAAGAGTAGCTGTTCTCTCTACTACTTAACATAGTGCTGAATTTTTATTCAGGGTAATAAGGCAAGAAAAAAATAAAAAAAAATTCAGATCAGAAAGAAGAAATAAAATTTTCTGTTAGCAAATGACATAACCTTGTATATAGAAAACCCTAAACACTCCAGCAAATAAAATGAGAAATAATCAGTGAATACAGTAAAGTTTCAGGATACAAAATTAATATACAAAATATCATTTGTTCTTATACTCTAAAAATAAACAATTTAGAAATGTTGCTAAAATAGTCTTACTTCCAATAGCATTAATAAAAATAAAATACTTGGAAATAAACTTAAGGATGGAGATAAAAGATTTTTACAATAAAAACTGTAAGACATTAAAGAAGACACAAATAAATGGAAATATATCCCATATTTGTGTATCATAAGAAACAATAATTTTAATACATACAATCTAAAATGATCTACATATTCAAAGTAATTCCTATCAAAATTCCAATGGCATTTTTCACAGACATGAAGAAGCAATTCCAAAATTCACATGGTACCAAAAAATAGCCAAATAAATCTTGAGAAATCCCAAATAGATAAATCTTGATAAATAATAAAGTTTGGGAATCACAATTTTTTATTTTAAACTATAATAAAATCTACAGTATTTAAAACAGTATGATACTGGAATAAAAACAGACACATGTTTTATTAACAATGGAGTGCCCAGAAATAAGCCCACACATGTATAGTAAACTAATTTTGACAAGTGTGCCAAAAAATATACAATTGGGAAAAGATAGTCTCTTCAATAATGGTGTTGGGAAAACTGGGTATTCGCATGAAAAACAGAAGTGAAGTTGGATCCCTATCTTGCATCACATACTAATATTAGCTCTAAATGGATTTAAAGACCTAAATGTAAGACTTTGAAATATAGAACTCCTTGGAGAAAAGCTCTTTGACATTAGTTTTGGGAGTAATTGTTTGGTTATAACACCTAACACACAACCAAAAAACCCCCCAAAAACAAAAAAAAAACAACCCCCCCAGAAGTTAAAAAGTGGGACAACATCAAACTAAAAACTCTGCACAACAAAGGAAATTATAAACAAAATTAAAAGGCAACATTTTAAAAGGGAGAAATTATTTGCACACCATAAATTTATTAAGTAATTTAATATTCAAAACACATAAGGAACACATACAATTAAATAACAGTAAAACCAGTCACCTGAATGAAAGATGAGCAAAGGACCTGAATAGTCATTTCTTCAAAGATAAATACAAATGCGAACAAGTGTATAAAATGCTGCGCGATATCACTAGTCATGTCATCATAGTGATGCAAACCATACGAGTTAGATATCACCTCACACATTATAGAATAACTATTATTAAAAATAAAGAGAGATTAGAAGTATTAGAAGTATTAGTGTGTAGAAAAATGGGAACCCTTTTGCACTTTGAAAATGTAAATTGGTGTAACCGTTATGGAAAACAGTGTAATGTTTTCTCAAAAAAAAATTAAAAATAGGAATATCATATGATTCAGTAATCCCAGCAATACATATTTGAATATTCAGGTGGCCAAACTATATTTCTTATGTGGCTTCTGGCAAACAGTTCCCCAAACTCTAGAATTTCCTGAGCTATAAGAAAAACAGGAGCATCTTTTGTTATAATATTTGGTCTTTTGTCCTCAGTTTAAAAAATTGCTTCAGAGCCATAAAGGTGAATTGGGTTATAAATAACAAGCTCTTTCCCATCATAACAGGGTTTATGCTAATGATGTGACTTTTACAGAGCACCTAAGAATGGGGGCTGGATGCAAGAAAACCAACCATGAATAGAGGGGTAGGAACTTCATTTGCAGCTCCCGATGTCTGGGAAAAGGAGAGGAGCTACAGGCTGAATCAATCACCAAGGCCAATGAATTACTCGATTGTGTTTATGTAATGGATCCTCCATAAAAATTCCAAACAATGGAATTCGGAGAGCTTCTGGGTTGGTGAACATGTGGAGGTGCTAGGTAGTGGCCACCTGGAAAGGACATAAAACTTTATGTTTCCCCCTATACCTTGCCTACATATCTCTTCCATCTCTCTGTTCTTCACTTATATTATTTTATAATAAATTGATAATTTAGTAAGTAAAATGTTTCTCTGAGTCCTATGAACTGCTCTAGCAAACGAGTCAAACCCAGGAATAAGATCATTGGAACGTCCAATCTATAGCCAGTCAGCCAGAATCAAAAGTGATAATGTAGGCTTGCAAACGGTATCTGAATTGGGTGGTATTTCTTATAGATCCAAACTTGTAACCTGTGGAATCTGATGCTATCTCTGGGTAGATAGTGTCAGAATTAAGTTCAATTTCAGGTTACTCAACTGATCTTGGAGCATTGCTCATTGGCCAGGAAAACCCTGCCCCACATTGGAATTAGTTGGAATCAAAATAACCTTTAAATTCCAAAGAAAATAACATCAGGATATCAAAATATCTGTACCCCCATGTTTATTGAAGAATTATTCACAATAGACAAGACATGTAATCAATCAAAATATTAATTAGCAGACAAATAGATAAAGAAAATTTGAGATGCACAAACACACAAACAAAAGGAGAAAATTATGCTATTTGTGAAACCGTAGATGAACCTAGAGGATATTATGCTTGGTATAATAATCTAGACCCAAAAGATTGATATGGTGTAATCCCATAGGTAATCAAAAAAGGTCAAACTTGGTAAAAGGCAGAGTGAAATCAATATCATGGCAGCATAAGACATCCCTCCTTTCAGTCCTCCCTTTTAACAGATAAAATTAAGCATCTATCCATGCAAAAAGTGCCTCTGCGGGATTTGTGGAATACAGCACTATATACCAGGAGACCTGGGGGAGTCACACCCATTTATGCATTAGGTGATAGGCAGACAGATTTCAGCACAGGCTTTGGAATAAGCAGAAGCCTGTGAATGGGACTTAGCCTTTTCTTGCCACAGTCATTGAACACCTGGAGAGCACGAAATTGGGCAGACATCCATGGATGAGAGAGGCTTTGTAGAAGTACAAGTTTACTGAGGAGAACTTTCAGAACTCTGTTGGAGCAAAATTTAAAATGTAAGTATGGACACATCAGAAAGGGTGAAACAAACTTTGCCAGCACTGTCCCTCCCACAGGATGGCACAGCATGAGGTTGAACTAGACAGTGCAAACTTTTTCATTGGGGAAGAGGGAGCAGTATGTGAGTGCCTAACTTCACTAGCTGTGTGGAACACTGCTGGAAAAAAAACCTTTTCTCACAGAGTATTGAAATAAGACTTCCATGGCTAGGGAGAGGGAGGTAATCAAGAAAGAGGCAAATAAAAATATCAAAGAACATTGAAGGAAAGCAGTTCTTGCTGACTGTGCTTAGGACTCCATGAGCTAATGGGAGACACTCATGCAAGGATCTATCCATCTGGCCCATCAGCATTCCCAATGTTTTAGATGCTAAATCCACATGTCCACCTTACTCTGCGAGAGGTTCCTTCTGGACATTCCTCAGTACAGCATGGAGAGTAAGTGCTGCTAGAAAGGATATGTGCTGAGAAAATCAGACCATATCCTCTAAACTATAGAGGAACCATTAACTTGAGCTACAGTGTTACTTCTGAAAAATAAGAGTGGTTTCCAGTGCCAGCCTGGTGAGTTGTAAGAACCACAGAAATAATACAACCTTAAGAATTCTGTCACAAGAGAAAGTAAGATGTATGGAGGAGGTGAATCAATAAAAGGTTAGAGAAAATCTCAGATAAGGACAAACAAAAAATATCTCTCATAAGAAGACATCTCATAAAGATTTGATGACGTGTCTCATAATTCAAATGCAAATGTAGAATAATTAAAAAAGAAACGCTCTTAAAGTGGATTTCTGGTCAAGATGGTGAAGTAGGTAAATGACTGTGTTCACTTCCTTCCACAAATACATCCAAATTACAACTAGACTACAGAACAACTATCATTGACAATCACTTGAAGTTTAGATGAATAAAAGTACTATAAGAATGTACAAAATAATCCATGTAAAGACTAGTGGGAATGGCAGAAATGCAGAAAGGGCTGGTTTCACACCTGCATGTGGTAGTTAAAAATTGGGAGAGATATTTTGACTGCAGGGGTCTCTCCTGAAGAAAGAGGGACCCACACTAGCCTCCACAGTCGAGGGTACTACCTAGAAGAAAAGTCCTCATAACTTCTGGCTGTTAAAACCATTGGCGATTGTGGCTGAGTAAGATGAAATGTGACTGGAATCCCTGGCATTCTTCTTAAAGTGCCCATGTATAAACTTACTGACTGAAGGACTCATTCGCTCTGAGCTCCAGCATTGAGGCAGCAGCTTGAAAAGCATCAAAGACATATGAGAGAAACTAAATTGCCTGGCTTTGAAGCAAGAGCTGAAGGGGCAGTCTTCTCATAGATAGAGTGCTGGCAGAAGCCATTGTTCCTTTGTTGAACCCTCTCTCCTCTCAGTGTGTATAGTTAAGTGAGTGCCATACCTGAGTCTCCATCAACCTGGCTGACATCTTTTCCCCTGCCCTGATGATCTGATACACCGGCCACCCAACATTTGGACCCACACAAACCACTTTCAGCGAAATTTCCATACAAATGGCATGTCATGCCTCATGTTTCAAACTTTCCTAAAATCTCTCAAAGGTTAACAAACCCCAAACAAATGAAATTTGTCCTTGGTAAACCCTGTACTTGATAAACCCTGTATCACTTGCTGAGCAACCCCAAGCGTGACATTTGTGGCAGCCAGATTCAGACCTAGTTTGAGGCTAAGCTTCTGCCAGGTACCTCTAAACTAAGCATGGGTGGCAGCCATTTGCAGATTGCTTTGTTGCTTATGCCAGGTGGCCTTGGGCAGGGCACAGTCTGCAGCTGAGCTTCACTCATGGTAGGGCACCTTTCAAGAGTCCCTTGGGCCAGCAAACCCAGTGGCTGGCTTTGGATCCCGACTGAGTACCCCTACTCAAACTGCCTCCTTGGATGACACACCCAAAGGGAAGACTGAACAGGCATGAGTACCCTACTAAAGTGAATCCTGCTTTATAGGGTCAAGCCATGAACAACTGCTCCTCCACTGTGGTGAAGGCCAGTCTTTACAACCAATCAGCCCAAGGATCAATCACTCCTATTGATATGCAAATAGCAATCAAGACTCATCTACAACAGGAGAGCACACAATAAGTCACACAATGGGCACACCTGGAGCACTTGGAGTGGGCAACCAGGGAGATTGCACCACTGAATCCCACAAGACACCTACTACACAAGGTCACTCTACTAAGACTGGGAGACATAGAAGCTCTACCTAACACATAGAAACAAACATGGAGAGGCAGCACAAATAGGGGGCAAAATATGACCCCAAATGAAAGAATAAAATAAAATTCCATTAAAAAAACAAACAAACAAAATAAAGACAAGCAATGTATCAGACATAGAATTTAAACATGGGTTGCAAAAATGCTCTATGATGTCAGTAAGAATTTCAGCAAAGAAATAGAAAACATAAAAATGAAGATAATAAACATTTTAAAATGTCAAAAATGAAAAATAAAATAACTAAACTAAAAATACAGTAGATTAGGTGAAACAGAAGATCAAATTATCTATTTAGAAGATAATGTAGCAAAACACACCCAATCAGAACAGCAAAAAGAAAAAAGAATTTAACAAATGAGGATAGTTTAAATAACCTCTAGGACATCAAGTATAAAAATATTGCATCACAGGGTATGAGAAAAAAATAGAGAAAACAAGGGATTGAGAACCTATTTGAAGAAATAATGATATTAAACTTCCCTAATCTGGCAAAGGCAATAGACATACAAACCAAGAAAGCACAAAGAAAATAAAAAATGATTAAACCAAAGAGGCTCACATTAAACCACATCATAATTAAAATGCCAAAGTTTAAAGACAAAGAGAGAATCTTAAAAGCAGCAAGTTAAAAGCAGTTACTTACCTACAAGGATGATCCCATAAGATTGAAAGCTGATTCCAAAACAGAAACTTCACAGGCCCTCAAGTATTGTCATAAAATATTCAAACTAATGAAAAGCAAGGACCTACAACCAAGACTACTATGCCCAGCAAGGGTATTATTTAGACTTAGAGGACAGATAAAGAGCTTCTTAGATAAAACAAAAACAAACAAACAAACAAACAAATAAAAAATCCACTAAACTAAAGGAGTTTATCATCTCTATACCAGAGATTAAAGAGATTTCTTTAAAAGAGAAGGGGACAACATATAAATAACAAAAGGACAATAATTACATACCTATCAGTAATCACTTTAAATGCAAAGAATTAAATGCTCCAATTAAAACAAATAGGGTAGTTCTATTGAATAAGAAAACAAGACCTATAAGTATGCTACCTAAAAGAGACCTACTTCAGATTGAAAGACAAACAGACTAAAAATAAAGTGATGGAAAAAATATTTCAAGTGACTGGAAATGAAAAAAAAAAAAGCTTGGGGTAGCATTATGATACAAAGTAGACTTTAAAGCAAAGGTTATAATAAAAGATTAAAAGATTAGATATTAATAAAGGAATCAATTTAAGAAGAGGATATAACCTCTATAAAAATATATGGGCCCAATATAGGAGAACCTAAATATATTAAGCAAATATTGACTGACATAAAAGAAATCAAAAGTAAGAGAGTCATAGTAGGGGACTTTAACGACCCATTAACACAATGAACATATCTTCCACACAGAAAATCAACAAAGACTCTACATCCTTAAATAACACATTAGGCAAGAAAAATTTAATTGATATTTTTAGAGCATCTCATCTAAAAGCAGCAGAATATACATTCTTTTCAACTGCACAGAAAACATTTTCCAAGATAGACCACATGTTAGGCCACAAAACAATTTAAAAAGATTAAAATAATATCAAGTGTCTTTTCTGAACACAATGGTATAAAATTAAAATCAAGGAAGAAAAAATAACTGAAAAATATACAAAACATGGAGGCTAAATAACATGCTACTAAACAATAAAGATATTAGCATTAAGATTAAGGAAGAAATCAAAAGATACTTTGAGACAAATGAAAATGAAAACAATTCAAAATCAGTGAGCCACTGAGAAAGTAGTCCTGAAAGATACATTTATAGCAATATAGGCCTACCTCAAAAAAAAAAAAGAAAAAATCTCAAGTAAACAATGAAACCTTATACTTAACTTAGATGAACTAGAGAAAGAACAGCAAATAAGGATCAATGTGAGCAGCAGAAGAAAGAAAAAAGATACACATTGGTGTGGAAGTTGATGAATAAGTCTTTAAAAAAATAAAAAACAGCAATGAAATCAAGAGCTGTTTCCTTAAAAGAGAAATAAAATTGATAAACATTTAACCAGCTCACAAAAAAGAGAAAAACCAGGGGAGAGAAAAAAAAATAGCATAGATGATAGCAGCTCAGTTCATCTCTCTTGTGACCAAATCAAAGTTGTGACATAAACAAGGAACAAACAGTGAGGAAGAAAGCCAGAGATCTAGATGAACAAACTCTATAACTAGGAAGAGAAATAAGAAATCACCCTGCAATAGGAGGACATAGGACAGGGCAAGGAAGTGAAGCTGCTGAGTTCTGAGTGGCTGAGTGGAACAAAGGCTAAGCAGTGCCAGCTGGTGGCTGCAGACACCTCTTAAAAGGGGCTGTGTCCGTGAGCAGACTTTTGTGGTGATAGACCTGCTTTAATCACCAGCACTGGGTCAGCTGATCAAGGGGCACCAGGGACTTACAGAGGGACACTAAGCTGGAGTGAGGGCCAGAGGCAAGATTTATTCTGACATAAGTACTGGAGGTATCCATTGTTCCTCTGTTGAGCCCTCTCCACTCCCAGTGTGCAGACTCAGTGCTACCATAGCTGAGACATCATCAAACTGGATGACAGAGGTTGTTCCACCTAGAGGATTTTCTGAAACCCTGCCTCCCCCAACCTGGATCCCACCCAGGCCACATTCAGGTGTGTCCTCAGCAAGTCAGGTGCTCCTTGCTGAGCAGTGCCAAGACCTACACTGGTGGCAGCTGATCTCAGTTTCTAGCATGGCCTCTTGAGGTAACTATAAGCACAGCATCTGTGGATTGCTTGTTGAATCTTAACAGGTGGTTCTGGAGGGGCATAGGCTTGGGTTAAACCTGGCCTGGAGAACCCCTCTTAGGACTGTGGCACTGGACACTTATTTCACAAAGCCACACTAATAAGACTAGGAGACTTAGGAGCTTTGCTTAGTACATAGAAAGAGACACAAAAAGGCAGCCAAAATGGGAAGACAAAGAAACAGAAACCATATGATAACACAACGGAGATCCAGGAATAATGGAGTCAAACAATCTAACAGATGCAGAGTTCAAAACGTTGGTTATAAAGATGCTCAGTGAACTTAGAGGAAGAGTAGATGAATTTAGTGAGAACTTTAACAAAAAAATAAAATCCTAAAAACAGAAATGGAAATTATAAAAGGGAATCAGTCAGAATGAAGAACACATTACCTGAGATGAAGAGGACATTAGAGGGAATCAACAGAGTGGATATGAAGAGGATCAAATCATCAATATAGAGGATGGGGAAGCCAAGGACACTAAATCAGACAGGCAATAAAAATAAGTGAAGATTATAATTATAATTTAAGGAGCTTATGGGACACTATTAAATGTAAAAGTATTCATGTTATAGGGGTATTGGAAAGAAAACATGATGTTGAAGAGCTATTTGAAGAAATAATGTTGGAAAACTTTCCTAACTTGGTAAAGGTAATAGACATACAACCCCAGGAAGCTCATAGAGTCCCAAGAAAGAAGAACCCAAAGAGGCCCACATCTAGACACATTATAATTAAAATGCAAAGATTACATACAAAGAGAGAATCTTAAAAGCAGCAAGAGAAAAGCACTTATTTACCCCAAAGGGAGTACCCATAAGACTGGCAGCTGATTTCTCAAAATAAGCTATGTAGGACAAAAAGGCTTGGCACAAAATATCTGACATGATGAAAACCCAGGATCTACAACCAAGGATACTTTAGCCAGCAAAGCTATCATTTAGAGTCAAAGGACAGATAAAGAGCTTCCCAGACAAAAATAAGCTAAAGGAATTATCATCACCAAGCCAGTATTACAGAAAATATTGAAGGGACTTCTTTAAGAAGAAAAAGCATGTATCAAAAACAAGAATAAAGAATGGTAATAACTACATTTCTATCAACAAGTACCTTAAATGGTAAAGAATTAAGCGCCCCAACAAAAAGGTAGAGTGGCTGAATGGATAAGAAAACAAGACCCCATACATATGTTGCCTATAAGAGACTTACTTCAGATTAAAAGACACACACAGACAAAAAGGAAGGAGATAGAGATAGACATTGCCTTGATGATTCTAGAGGGTATTGCACTGAATGAAATAAGTCAGATAGAGAAAGACAAATACCGCATGATTTCACGTACATGTGGAATCTAAAGAACAAAATAAATAACAACAACAAAAGCGGAAATAAACTCATTGATACAGAGAATATTTTGAGGGGTACTAGATGGGAGGAGTTTGAGGGAGATGATGAAAAAGCACAAAGGGATTAAGAGGTACAAATGGATAGTTACAAAATAGACATGGAGATATAAAGTGTAGCCTAAGGAAAATAGTTAATAATGTTGAAACAAATATGTAAGGGAAAAGAGGGTTACTAGATTTAGTGGGGTGATCGCTTTGTGAGTTATATAGATCTCTAATCACTATGCTGTACAACTATAAATGAAAAAAACTAATTGAATTATACAATGTAAATATGAGCTATTAATTATATATTATATTTCAATATAGCCAGGGAAAAAAATTGAAACTTAAAAAAAAAGGTATTTGATGGCTCTTCATATGACTTGTGGCTTCTTTTGTGAGGCAGGAAGTCAAAATATAATTAGTTTTGTTAAAATATAAAATCCATGAGTCTATACTGATATAAGTAAATTAGAAAGAAAGAAAGAAAGAAAGAAAGAAAGAAAGAAAAAGAGAAAGACAGAAAAAAGGAAGGAAATAAGGGAGAAAATTGGGAAGGGAGGGGAGGAGGGAGGAAGGAGTGGACAAGCTCTTATATGGGAGAATTTCAAATACTTCCCACTGATACTCTACCCCACAAGAAGGTAGAGCTGAAACTCCCTCCTGCCTTGAGTAAGGGCTGTACTAAGTAACCTGTGTCCGAAGAAATGGGTATGGAAAAGAGGGGATATAATTTTACAATAGAGATATCTGACGGACACCTCCTCAGTTGAGTGGCTGAGATTAACATCATCAGCAACAAGTCATGTAGACATCATGTACCCCTAACATGACATGATAATTAGGAAACTTACCTCTGCAGTCTTCCTCCTCAAAACCTGTAACATTAGTCCAACCATGAGAAAAAGCAGACAAATACAAATTTAGAGATATTCCACAAAATACCTGATCAGTACTCCTCATCTCTGCCAAAGCCAAATAAAACAAAATCTGAAAAACTTTCAGAGCCCAGAGGAGCCTAAAAATACATACTGACAAATATGACTTAATTTCCTGAAAGAGAAAAATGACATTAAGGGGAAATGATTAGAATCTGAATATAGTTCAGAATTTAGTTAATATTAATGTACAGCTATGGATTCCTTAGTTGTACTAAAAACTAGTGATGATTCCATAGTAATGAAACATGTTAACAAGAAGGGGAAATGAAGAGAGAGACCTGTGGGGACCATCTGTGCTATCTTTGCAGCTTAGCTATATATCTAGAACTCTTCAAAAATTAAAAATTTATTTTAAATATTACTGATCTTTTAGTATCTAGTCTGAGAACCAGTTCAATTTTCTGTGGAAAGTGAATAAACCCCCTCCATATGCAAGAAGTCCTCACATATCCTTTAATTCTTAAAGCCTTTGCGGAGCCTGGCTTCACCAGTGTGGCCAGTTTTATATGGTACTTACTCTAATACTCCTGTATTTCATAATGTTCATTGATCATAGAAGCTTTGTCCCTAGATGTAGTAATTCAGTGGCCAGATTATACTCCATTCTCTTAAACTGGGTGTACATTGTGCGTCTCACTTTGTCCATGTTCCAACATCATTCCCAATCCATCCACAGAGCTTCCATACACAGCAAATCTTATGGATGACTAACTTTTTTTTTCATAAAAACCATGTTTGTACATCTGCCTTGATCTCATACAAAGCTTCTCATGCTCAAATTTTTCTCATTCCTTATTTTCATTCCTTCTTAATTATCTTTTAAGACCAAACTCAAATGATATTAGTCCCATGAAATCATTTGATCATCCACCAAATTAGAATATAGAAAAATTAACCCTACTTTCACATGCAGCTGTAGCAGTGTCTACATATTTTATTGCTGATCACACACACACACACACACACACACACACACACACACACACATGCACATATATTTTAGGCGAGGCAACCCTTGGGTGACTTCACAGATTGCAACGACCTTGTCAGTTTACAATCCCTTAATTTTTATTTTTTATGCCTACAGCACCTGGTCTTCCTTGGTGGTCTCCCATCCAAGTACTAACAAGGCCTGACCCTGCTTAGCTTTTGAAATCAGATGGGATCGGGCTTGTGCTGTGCTATTTTTAAATCAGATTTCCTTGTTTCATTAGGCTTTGGTATATTTATTTTTTCTCCATTTTTGATTTCCTATACATGGTACAGCATTTATTGATTTTAATAAAATTTACTTCAATGAATAGTGTTAAATTAATGCCTACTAAAAATAGTCTACCATGTTAGGGAATAAAGGGAGGATTGAGACAAAACCCTGTACTTTCATAGTTTAAAATACCATCATTAACTGTGTGAGTGGTAGAAAAAATCCTAACAGTAGAATGTAGGTATGATAGCCAAAGAGAGAAATGTCATAATTAACTAAATAAATATTTACTGGAAATATAAGAAACATCAGAGTATGCAGGTGGTAGCTCATTTTGAAAACCTCTAATTATATCCTGGGGAGAAGATTCCTCTAGGATAGATACCACACTTGGGTGCCTCAGCCCTTAATGGGAAGCTGGTAGGGTTGAGCCATCAGGCAATATCACTCAAGCTAACCAGTCAGTCACTTGGACCCACAGCACTGAGAATTAGGGTGATCCCAGCCCAGCTCACAAGCTGACAGGCTAAGGCAGAACAGCCTAGTGAGACCTACTCAGTTATGCCCTTCCTACTCAAATGATCTATTCATTCTTTAACAGCACACCCAGTACCGGTGGTCAGAAGGAATTTTAAATATTTTACACTTTCTAAGAAATTATAATGACTGAACATAAATTACAAGGTAAGCATCTTATTAGGGAAATCATCCAACTTTTTCAAATTGTGAAAATCCATTTATAATACTAATTCTTTAGTTATTTTTTCAGTAGTGTTTGTGAGTCTCAGTCTTGGTAAAGAGGGACTTTACTCAGAAGTTGGATAGCTTTATTTATCTATGTGACCTGGCAGGTTGTGTGCACATTTTCAGATATAATTTTCCAAGTGGACATCACCATGCCCAGCCTCCTCCCATAAACTCCAATGACATAAAGGGCTGAAAAGTGCTTTGAAGCCAGTAAGAAGCCATTGGGCAAAATAAAGTAATGCCTTTGGGAAGGAAAATGATTTTTGTGCTAAAAGCATTTAGTTTGGTTCAGGCATGAACCCCAGAATCCAAAGGCTTGGGTTCTAGCCCTAAGCTTATAGTGTGTTTAATTCATTTTGACTGAAGGCAATGTGCTAGATTGAGAGAGAAAATGAGGAACTCAGCAAACATAGATTTACTCCATCATAAATCTTACGGTATAAAAGGTGAGACAGATGCTAACACATATTAGCACAAACAATAAAAAATTTTAGTTTCAGTATGTGTTGTGAATACATTTAGAATGAAAGTTTATAAGAACAGAATCTTGCCTAGTCTGGGAATGAACAAAAGCCTCAGGAATCAGCACTTGAGCCAAAAGTGCAGGGCTCTGGAACATAGCACTTAAATACGGAGCCCCGATTTTCTTCTATGCAGGGCTGAATTTCCAAAAATCTGACAATTCTTAAATCTTGGTTTTCACCATCTGATGACACAGAAACAAACCTACTGACTGCACCAAGACTCACTTTAAGGAGGGAGATAGTAAGGTGTGTGCTGGCCAATTTTGTTGTTGATATTGTTTTTTTTTTTTATCTTAAACTATCTCCATCTCTAAAATCAAGCTAACTCTTCAAGTCAATTAAACATCCAGTGACATTGGGCAAGGTCTAATTGGTATTTGATCTATTGGTTTGAAGGTGATCAACATGGAGTGATTAGATAAAAGCTGAATATGTAGGTAGATGCCTATTACTGGCCATGCCAACACACACACGTCTTTCAGTTCTTCACAAAGAGTTTGAGGCTCCTAGTGGATGAGCAAAGAGAGAACAGACTTAGATTTTTTTTTATCACAATATCTTCATTCCAAGCAGATTACTATTTGGTGAAAAAATCTGTCTCTGGATGGAAGCTGTGAGTTGAAATTAAATTGTACGGGAATTAGAAAAGTAATCAATGACCTAATATTTGAGCCAACTCATTTTATAAACAGGGTACTGGGTGGCAGGGCAACTGATTCTTTCAGACTTTTCTGTAAAAAGCCAAACAAAACAAAACAAAACCTTGAATCTTGCTGTTTATGTTAACATGTCTACACACACATTTCAGCCTAACAACTTTAAAATAATACTTTCAGTAATTTTACTAACAAGTGATTGTCAAAGATGGTCAAAAAGGTATAAGAATAGGATGTAGAGTATTTTATTCTATTACTAGCTTGTTAAGATGGTTTTAAAATCAGGATTTAGTGATAATTTTTTTCTTAAATCTGTTGTAATGTTTATAAATTGTTTGCTCTAACTTTAATAACATTCTAGTGTCAATCTTGCCTTACATTAAATTCAAATAATTATGCTTTTTTTATACACTGTTAGAGTCTATGTGCTCTTTTAAAAGAATTTTAGAAACTCTTTTTCATGAGTACCATTTGCTTACAATTGCCCTTTTTGTATTCTTAGGTATTTTTAAATGAGGACATATGAGTCTTGGAAGGAGATGAGTGTGTTCCCTCTTATAAACTCAGCAAGAGTTTGTGTAGATGTTTACATGGTTGTACAGGTATCAGAAAGGATTATATAGAGCAAAAAAAAAGTCAAAAAAGGAAAATGTTGTAAATCTGAGGGAAAGAAGTATAATGTTTTCCCTGTGCCCATGATGCACTTAACTGCTGTAACTGGTGGTTAAAAACAGTATAAATTTTACAGGAGTAGGAACCTATAAGGTCACATGGAATGAAAACATTTACCCTTGTTGATATTTAATATGAATTTACTAAAACCATATAAATACAATGATCTTTTTTTTGCCTGGATAGAATAAGACCCATTAGATCAAAAACATACATATCTTAAATGTGTATAACACAAAACACATCCCTAATGATCAATTCTTCTCTAATTATGATGGCAAAAGGTTTGGATAAAGCAGGAGCACTTTTTAAAAATTTTTTATTTTTCAATTAGAGTTGACATACAATATTATTTTATATTAACCTCAGGAATACAGTATAATGGTTAGAAATTTATATATTTTATGAAGTAATCCCTCAATTAGTCTGGTGCCTACCTGGCAGTATACTTAGTTGTTACAATATAATTGACTATATTTCTCATGCTGTACTTCACATTCCCATCACTATTTTGTAATTATGAATTTGTACTTAATCTCTTCACTTTTTTTGTTTTTGTTTTTCTTATATATCTCATTTAAAAATTTTTATTTTATTTTATTATTAATTAGACATTCATATAGTTTATGAAATAATCCCTCTGATTACTCTTTCTCTCCTCTGGCTTTACACCTAGCCATTACATTACTGCTAACTGCATCCCCTATGCCATGCTCTTTTCACCTATCCCCACAATGCCCCTTCAATCTGGCAATCATCAGTTTCTTCTCTGTATCTGAGCCTGTTTTTGTTTGTTTATTTTTTTCTTTAGATTCTACGTAAAAGTGAAATCATATGGTATTCGTCCTCTGTTTGACTTATTTCACTTAGTATAATACCCTCTAGGTCCATTAATATTGTTGCAAATGGTACTATTTAATTTATTTTTTTTATAGCTGAGTAATATCCCATTGTACACACGTACCACCTCTTTTTTATTAAATCATCTGTTGATGAGCAGTTGAGTTGTTTCTGTTTCTTGGCTATTGTAAATAATGCTGCAATGATCACAAGGATGCACATATCTTTTTTAATTAATGTTTTGGATTTCTTCAGGTAAATACCCAGAAATAGACTTGTTGGGTCATAAGGCAGTTCTCGCTCTCTTTTTTTTTTTTTTTTAGAAATTGTCACACTGTTTTCTATAGTGATTGCGCCAATTTATAATCCTACCAAATGTGCACAAGAATTCTCTTTCTCCAATGATATCTTCATAATACCATTGAATATTGATTTATTGTCCATAGTCATTCTGACAGGTGTAAGGTGATAACTCATTTTTTTACAGTAAAAAGTTTTTATATTTAGAATTAGCCAGCTAGACTCAGTTTATATGATCCCAGTTTTGTCGGCAGCATTCAATGCATCATAGTTGAGAGCCAGTTGAACATATGCCTTCTTCTCTCCATCAGGCCTGATCAGGGTGTGGACTTTGGCCACGTCAGTATCATAGAGCTACTTCACAGCCTGTCTGGTCTGGTGCCTGTTGGTGTTACCATCTACGATAAACACAAGTGTACTATTGTCTTCTGTCTTCTTTATGGCTGACTCAGTAGTTGGGGAAACATGATGATGACATAGTGGTCTAGCTTGTTTCTTTTCGGGACACTCTTCCAAGGATATTTTGGCTGTATTTGGAGCTGCAGTGTTTTGGGCCATTGGAAGGTAGTGAGTTCATATAGTTTTTTTCTGTGTGTGGCTGTGGATGCCTGTTAGCACTACTTTCTTTGCCTTTGAAGTCTTTGCTTTGGCTTTAGCTTTGGGGAGGAGAGGGGCTTCCTTCTTCACTTTCAGTGCCATCTTCATGAAAAAGATCATTGTGATTTTAATTTGCAATTCTCTGATGACTGGTGACATTGAGCATCTTTTTTTTAAATTTTGATATTTAAAATTATTTTATATTAGTTTCAGATATGCAGTACAATTGTTATATATTTATATAATTTATGAAGTGATCTTTCTGATTATTTTAGCACCCATCTATCTCTACACATAGCCCTTACAATAATGATTATATTCCCTGTGCTGTGCTCTATGTCCTCAAGACTGTTTTATAACTACTAATTTGTACTTCTTCATCCCTTCACTTTTTTTTCCCAGCTCCCCAATCTCCCTCCCCTGTATCTGTGAGTCTCTTCATTTGCTGTCTTCCTTAAATTCTACATGTAAGTGAAATCATATATGTAGCTTTCTCTGTCTTATTCCACTCAGCATAATATTCTCTAGGTCCATCCACATCATTGTATATGGTAAGATTTTCTTTGTAATATTCCATTGTAGAAATGTACTATAATTTATTTATTCAATTGTCTATTGATGGGTACCTACTTTGCTTCCATATCTTGGCTATTGTGAATAGTGCTGCAGTGAACATAGAAATGTATAGATCTTTATGAATCAATGTTTTGGTTTTCTTTGGCTAACTACCTAGAAGTGCAATTGGTGGGTCAAAAGGTAGTTTTATTTTTAATGTTTTAAGGAACCTCCAGACTGTTTTCTATAGTGGCTGTATCAATTTGCAATCCTACCAACAGTGAATGAGGGACTTCTTTTCTCCACATCTTTGTTGTTTTTTGATTTATTGATGGTAGTCATTCTGACAGGTATAAAGTGATATCTCATTGTGGTTTTAATTTGTATTTCTCTGATTAGTGATTTCGAGCATCTTTTCATATGTGTATTGGCCATCTGTATGTCCTCATTGGAGAAATGCCTATTCAGTATTCAGGTTCTCTGTCCATTTTTAAAATTAGATTGTTGTGTGTGTGTGTGTGTGTGTGTGTGTGTGTGTATTTAGTTGTATGAATTCTTTATAAATTTTGGATATTAATCTTATTCGATGTATCATTAGTTAATATCCTCTCTGATTCAGTATGTTGCCTTTTTACATTGTTGATGGTTTCCTTTACTGTGGAAAATATTTTTAGGTTCATGTAGTTCCATTTGTTTATTTTTCCTTTTGCTTCACTTGCCTAAGAAGATATATCATAAAAAAATATTAGTAACAGCAATGTCAGAGAGTTTACTGCCTATGTTTTCTTCTAGGAGTTTTATGGTTTCCAGTCTTACTTTTAAGTCCTTTATCCATTTTGTTTATTCCTGTGTATGGTGTAAGAAAGTAATCCATTTTCATTTTTTTGCATGTATTTGTTCAGTTTTATTAACACTCTTTATTGCATTTATTGAAGAAGTCGTCTTTGTACATTGTATATTCTTACCTAATTTGACATAGATTAAATAACCATGTGGGTGTGGATTTATTTCTGGGCTCTCCATTCTGTTTCAGTGACCTATGTGTCTCTTTTTATGGCAGTACCATGCTGTTTTCATTACTATACCCTTGTAGTTTAGTTTGATATCAGGTAGCATATCTCTAATTTTGTACTTTCTCAAGATTGCCATGACTATTTGAAGTCTTTTATGGTTACATATAAATTTTGAAATTATTCGTTCTAGTACTGTGAAAAATGCTATTGTTTTTTGATATAGATTGCATTGAATCTATAGATTGCTTCCATTTGTTTTTATCTTTATTAATTTTTATCCATGTCATATTTTTTAATACAAGTCTTTTACCTTCTTTGTTAAATTTATTTCTAAGTATTTTTTGATGCAATCGTAAATGGGATTGTTTTCTTAATTTCTCTTTCTCATAGTTCATTATTGTTGTATAAAAATGCAACCAATTTATGAATATTAATTTTATATTCTGCTACTTTACTAAATTTATCAGTCCTAACAGTTTTTTTTGGTGAGATCTTTAGAATTCTTTTTATATAATAACATGTTGGCTGAAAATAATGACAGATTCACTTCATCCTTTTAAATTTGGATGCCTTTTATTTCTTTTTCTTGTCAGATTACTAAGGCTAGAAACTTTGATACTTCTTTTATTTCTGATTTTATTTAATTGAGTCCTCTTTTTGTATGAGTTTGGTTAAAGGTTTATCAATTTTGTTTATCTTTCCAAAGAACCAGCTCTTGGTTTTATCAACCTTTTCGATTTTTAAAAAGACTTTATTTAATTTGTTTCTGTGTCAATCTTTATTATTTCCTTCTTTCTACTAACTGTGGGTTTTGTTTGCTGGGTTTTTTAATAGTTTTTTTTTTTAAGTCTAAAGTTAGATTGACTATTTGAGATTTTTCTTTTTTTGTTTTTTACTTTTTTTTTGAAGTAGGCCTGTATTCTTACAAATTTCCCTTGTAAGATTACTTTCACTATGTTTCATTAATTTTGATGATTGTTTTTCACTTTCATTTGTCTTGAGGTATCTTTCGATTTATTTCTTGATCTCATTGTTAACTTATTTATTGTTTAGTAGCATATTATTTAGTCCTAGGATGTTTGTGTATTTTAAGTTTTTTTTTCTTCTAATTCATTTCAAGTTTCATACCCTTGTGGTATGATATTTTAATATTCTTAAATTTATTGAGACTTGTTTTGTGGCTTAACATGTAGTTTATCTAGAAAAAAGGTTCCCTGTGTACTTGAAAAAAAAGTATATTCTGCTGCTTTGGGGTGAAACACTCTAAAAATATCAGTTAAATTCTAGTGTTTCATTTAAGGTCTAGTGTTTCATTAAGGTCTAGTGTTTCATTTAAGACCACTGTTTCCTTTTTGATTTTATGTCTGGAAAATCTGCCCCTCGAAGTCGATGGGAGATTAATTTCTCCTACTATAACTGTACTACTATTGATTTCAATCTTTAATGTCAGTCAATATTTGCTTTATATATTTAGGTGCTCCTATGATGGGTGTATAAATGCTTACTAGGGTTCTGTCCTCTTTTTGGATTAATCCATTATCATTATGTAATGTCCTCCTCTTATTTTAGCCTTTGTTTTATTAAAAATTTATTTATTTTAATTAGTTTCAAGTATACAATACATTGATTAGATCTATATAGTTTATAAAATGATGCTCCCAGTTACTCTCTCCCTCCTCTGACCCTCCACCTAGCCAACGTATTAATGCTAACTGCATTCCCTATGCCGTGCTCCCCATCCCTGTGACAATCCATCAGTACTATTTAGTTCTTCTTTAACCCTTCACTCCATTCTCCTAGCCCCCAAAGTGCCCCCCTTTTCCATCACCAAATTGTCCACTATATTTGTGAGTCTGTTTTTGATTAGTTTTTTTTTTATTCCTTAGATTTCTCATATAAGTGAAAACATATAGTATTCATCTTTCTCTGTCTGACCTAAATACCTTCTAGGTCCATCAAAGCAATATCTTTTTCCAATCCCTTTCTTTTAAGTCTGTGTGTGTCTTTCAATCTGAAGTGAGTCTTTTTTATTTTTCTTCTTAAAGAAGTCCTTCCAACATTTTCTGTAATACTGACTTGGTGGTGATAAATTCCTTTAGCGTATTTTTGTCTGGGAGCTCTTTATCTGTCTTTCAACTCTAAATGATAGTTTTGCTAGATAAAGTATCCTTGGTTATAGATCCTAGGTCTTCATCTTGTCAAATATGTATATATATTTTTTTGCCAAACCCTTCTGTCCTGCATAGTTTCTTTTGAGCAATCAGTTGCCAGTTTTATGGGTGCTCCCTTGAAAGTAACTAACTGCTTTTCTCTTGCTGCTTTTAAGATTCTCTCTCTGTCTTTAAACTTTGGCATTTTAATTATGATGTTTCTTGTGTGGGCCTCTTTGGGTTCCTGGTTTTGGAGTTTCTCTGAGCTTCCTGGGATTGTATGTCTATTTTCTTTACCAGATTAGGAAAGTTTTCCATTATTATTTCTTCAAATAGCTTTTCAACATCTTGTTTTCTTTCTAACAACCCTATGACACAAATATTTTGACATTGAATAGTGTCCCATATGCTCTTTAAATTATTTTTATAGTCTTGACATCTCATTTCTTGCCATTCTGCTTGCATGGTCTTGGCTTCCCCTGACTGGTTTCCTTTTATAATTTACTTCCATTTTATGTTTTTTATTTCTTTTTGTTGAAGTTCTTACTGAATTTATGAAGTTCATTGAGCATTTTTATAATCAGTGTTTTGAACTCTGCATCTGTTAGATTGCTTGACTCCATTATATCTGGATCTCTGTTCTGCTCTTTCATATGGTTTCTGCTTCTTTGTCTTCCAATTTTGGCTGCCTTTCCATGTCTATTTCTATGTACTAAGCAAAGCTCCTAAGTCTCCCAGTCTTATTAGTGTGGATTAGTGTGAAGTAGGTGTCCAGTACCATAGTCTTGAGAGGGGTTCAACTGCTGGCAAAATTTAGCACAAGCTTCCACTTGTTTGGGGCCACCTGTTAAGATTCAGCAAGCAATCTACAGATGCTGTGCTTATAGGCCACACCAGAAACCGAGGCCAGCTGCCTCCAGTGTGAGTCTAGGCACTGCTCAACAAAGAGCATCTGACTCGCTGAAGCTATACGTGGATATGGCTTGTATGGGACTGTGAATTGGGAGAGGAGGAGTTTCAGGGAGTCCTCTGGGAAGAGTGACCTCTATTATCCAATTTGATGACTTCATAGCTATTGTGGAATTGTGTCTGCACACTGGGAAGTGGGGAGGGTTCAACAGGGAACAATGGATACTGCTGGCACTTCTGTACAGAGTGTCTCACCTGTGCCCTCACTCTGACAATGTCTTCCTGTAAGTCCCTGGTGCCCACTGCACGCAGCAGAATCATCACTGGTGCTCACAATGAGCAAGTCCAGCACTGCAAAAATCCACTTGTAAATGCAGCCCCTTTAAGAGGCTTCTTCTGCTACCACTGCCTCAGCTTCTGTCTCACTCAGCTGCTTGAGACCAGGCAGCCCTGGGTCCTCTCCCCGTCCTACCTTTTGCCATGTAGGATGACTTCTTGTATTTATCCCTATTTTTGTGGCTTATTCATCTAGATCCCAGGCAATTTTTCCTTGCTGCTGCTCCTTGTTTCCATCACAACTTTGATTTGGTCACCAGAGGGATGAACAGAGCCTCCCTCATCTACGCCATTATTTTTTTGGTCTCCTAGTTTTTGTTTAAAAGTCTTTTTTGTCTGATTTAAGTTTCATTTTCCTAGTGTTTTTCATTTACATTTATGTGAAATATTATTTTTTTTCTCTTTACTTTCAGTCTGTGTGTGTCTTTCCTTCCGACATTGGTCTTTTTTAGACAGCATATATATGGGTCTTATTTCCTTATCCATTGCCTTTTTATTGAATCATTTAACCATTTACATTTAAAGTGATTATTGATAAGTACATGGTAATTGCCCTTTTATTATTCATGTATATATTTCTTCATGTCCGCCCTTTTTTTTTACACAAAAGAAGACCCTTTAACATTTCTTGCAATACTAGCTTAGTAGTGATACATTTCTTTAATTTTTTCCTGTCTGGAAAGATCTTAATATCACTTTCAATTTTAATTGATAGCCTGCTGGGTAGGGTAGTCTCAGTTATAGGTCCTTGTTTTCATCACTTTAAATATTTCGTGCCAATTTCTTCTGGCCTACTAATTTTCAGTTGAAAAATCAGCAGACGGTCTTATAGGAGCTCTCCTATAAATAACTAGCTGCCTTTTGCTAGCTGCTTTTATGATTTCCTTTTTGTCTTTAACCGTGGCATTTTAATTATGATATGTCTTGGTGAGAACCTCTTTTGGTTCATTCTGTTTGGCATTCTCTGTACTTTCTGAACTTTTATGTACATTTTTTTTTCACCAGGATAGAAAAGTTTTCCATCATTATTTTTTCAAGCAGGTTTTCAATCCCTTGCTCTTTCTCTTATTCTGGTATTTTTATGATACAAATTTTGTTTTGCTTGATTTTGTCCCAGAGGCCCCTTAAACTATCTTCATTTTTAATTAGTTTCAGGTACACAGCACAATGATTAAGTATTTATCTAATTTATGAAGTGATCCCTCTGATTACTCTAGTACCCATCTGGCACTATGCATTTATTTTTCTTTTTGCTAATCAGATCAGATGTTTACTGTTACCTTGTTTTCTAAATCGCTGATTTAATCCTCTGCTTCATCTAATCTATTGTTGTTTTCCTAGTGTATTCTTCATTTCAGTTATTATATTCTTTATTTCAGAATGGTACTTTTTATGGTTTCTATGTACTTTTTTTCTTACTATTTTTTGTAGAAGTTCTCACTGAGGTCATCTACTCTCTTAAGTTTATTAAGCATCCTTAAAACCAGTGTTTTGAACTATATATCTGGCAAGTTGTTTTCCTCCACTTAATTTAGTTCTTTTTCTAGAGTTTTCTCCTGTCCTTTTATTTGATTAATGTTTCTTTGTTTTCTTATTTTGGCTGCCTCTCTGTGTATGTATCTTTTAACTAGGTAGATCTGCTATGTCTCCCAGTCTTGGCCTGGTGGTTTTATGTATAGGTGCCCTGGAATGTCCAGTGGTGCAGTCTCTATGATCACTTGTACTAGGTACTCAGTAGTGTTCCATGTGTGGGTTGTATGTGCCCTCCTTTGTAGTTGAGACTCAATTGCTGTTGGCATATCAGTAGGTAAAATTGACTTGCTGGCTAATTGCCTATGAGGATTGGCCATGCCCACAGCAATGAGCGTTGAAGTGGGACTTGTCCCAGCAGGCTTGTGTGCTTGTTCAGACCACCCTTTGTGTATGCCACTTGTATAGCTAATCAAGTGGTGCTCTGTTGTGTCTAATGACAGGCTTCAGGTATGTTGTTTCTGGGACATCTGGGAGAGGCTGTCATGAAAACTAAGGTCAGCCACTACTTGTGAGTGGTTCAGTGTTACCTGGTAGAATCTACAAAGTTATCTGCAGTTGGTTACTTCCTGTGCTGGATCTGGAGGCATGTGGGAGAGGCCATACTGTGACCTGATGCTGACTGCTATCAGCACTGGGCCTAGAGAAGCTCATCAAAAGGCCCAGGA
This sequence comes from Macroglossus sobrinus, assembly GCA_004027375.1. Taxonomy (NCBI): domain Eukaryota; kingdom Metazoa; phylum Chordata; class Mammalia; order Chiroptera; family Pteropodidae; genus Macroglossus; species Macroglossus sobrinus. The sequence continues at coordinate 45,571 of PVKZ01005145.1, forward strand.
CATCTCAAGACCTGATACTCCCTGCCAGCTGCCTTTTAGGCTCAGCATCTAAAGAGTCTTACGTGGTATGCAAATTAGATGGGGCGAGACCTGAGAGAGTCACCAGGGTTGGGCAAGTTGTGTTCTTCAGGTTATTACAGATTCAGATTTCATGCCAGTGGTAGCCTGTGGCTACCCACAAGTCTCAGATAACACTGAGGCCAACTGATGCCCACCTCAGGCCTGCAGACCCCTGAAATTTGGTGAAGAAGTAATGAAACTTGGGCTAGGAGTTTTTACCTGACACTGAAAGTGACTCCAGTGGTGCATGAGCCAAGGCCTATTGATTGCTTTTGAAGGATCCTCCTTCTGAGAGCTCCACGTGGGGCTGATTGCCTATCCACAAACATGCTTCCAGCAATGTTGGAGTTGGGTGGAGTGGGGTCTTAGGGAGTCACCAGGGTGGAACCAGTTGAGTTCACTAGGCTGATGCAGAGTCACATTTGGTCATATAGATGGAGGGTTTAATGCAGGCACCTAGGGAGGTGCTTCACCTGAAGGCTGCACAGGACAGGGACTCAACAAAAAGACAATGGGAGTTGTTCCTCTAGCTTTGGCCCTGAAGCAACACAACTCAGTCTTTCCCTGTATGTCTCTGGCACCTCCCTAGCTGCTGTCCCTTTGCTGGAACCCAGGGTGAGTGCCTGGAAGTGAGTGGGTCTTTATGCAAACACTTGAAGGGAATGTCTGGGTTTCCAGCTGCTTTTCTTCTCACCTGGACATTCAAAATTGCTGCTGATTTTCACAGCCAGATATTGTGGGAGCTCCTTTCCCTGGCACTAAAATTCTTGGCTAAGGAGCCCTGGTGTTGGGCTGTAGCCCTTCACATTCTTGGGGGGATCCCCACAGCTGAGATATCCCTCTCAATTCTCAACCATCACATGTGGTTGTGGAGCCAGCTTGTTTTGCATCTCCATCTCTCCAACAAGTCTCTATGTGGCCTCCTCTTTACATTCTTAATTACAGAATTTCTCTTTGGCTAGTCTTCAAATGGTTCTCCAGGTTGGTTGTTTTATAATTTTTGGTAATTTTAATGCAGTCATAGGAGGAGGCAAATGCAGCATTTACCTACTCTGCTATCTCAATTGGATCCCGTAAACCAGAAACATTTTAAAATTAGAAAAATCTTGGTATAGGTTATATTAGCAATGTTTTCCCATGGCCAGAATGAAGTCTATAATATCTGACCTGGAAATGTGTATAAATTCAGTGTTAATATATGTAAATGTCTTTCATACAGTAAAGTTACTGGAATGCATTATAGTATGTACAACTGATTTCCTATATACACTAGAGCATGGACAAATAATATAAAAAATATTAAGAATTGATTCAAGTGATCATGGATAAATTTTAAAAATCATTTTAAATAAATTTTATTGAGGAGATATTAATAAATTATATAGGTTTCAAGTGTACAATCTAATAATATATCATCTATATATTCCATTGTGTGTTCATCACCCAAAGTCAAATCTGCTTCTGTTACCATTTATTTGACTCTCTTTACTATTATCTAGCTCTTTCCATTTCCCTTTTCCTCTGGTAACCACTAAACTGTCATCTATGTCTATGAGTGTTTGTTTGTCTTCTTCACATATGAGTTAAATCACATTATTCTCAGAGTTTTCTGTCTGATTTATTGCACTTAGCATGATCATCCTAAGATCCATACATATTGTCACAAATAACAGTATTTTATCTTTTCTTACGGTTGAGTAATATTCCATTGTATATATGTACCACATCTTCTTTATCCGATAATCTATTGAAGGGGACTTCATTGTTTTCATGTCTTGTCCACCATAAATAATGCTACAATGAACATTGGGTGCATATATCTTTACAGAAAAATGTTTTTCAATTTTTTTGATAGATGCACAAAAAAGGGAATACTTGGTTATATGATAAATTTTATTCTTAATTTTTTGAGAAACCTCCATATCATTTTTCATAGTGGCTGTACCAATTTACATTCCCACTAGCAGTGTATGATTGGCTATTACCAACAAGACAAGTGATATGATTGAATATTTTTATGTTTGCCATTGTTATTATAATTTTGTTTTTTTACAAACTTTAATAAGAAACTGCTTTACTACTATGACAATTTTTACAAATCTCTTCTCTGTCTGTTGTCACCACAGTCATGTGGAGAAGGAATGACAAAAAACACTGATTTTACCCTCCAAGGCTTTTTTCCAGAATTTAGAAACATTACGCCATGGTTTTCAATATTTCTCCTGATCTACATGGCTGTCTTTATTGGCAATGCTCTGCTGATCCTCCTCATTTGGTTGGATTTCCAGCTCCTTACCCCCATGTACTTCCTGCTTAGTCATCTGTTCTTAATGAATATGACTTTGACCTCTAGCATTGTCCCTAAGATGGTAGCCAGCTTCTTCTCTGGACAGCAAGGCATCTCATTTCTGGCTTGTGGGACTCAAGTATTCTTCTCCCTGACTGTGGGCATTGCAGAATGCATCCTTATAACTGTCATGTGCTTTGATTGCTATGTGGCCATCTGTAATCTCTGGTACTCAGTCATCATCAGTCCTAGGGTTTGCTTGAAGATGATTGCCATGTCTTGGGCTGGAGGGGCACTAACTTCCTTGGGCCATACTGCTTTCACCTTGCATTTTCACATCTGCAGCTCCAGAGAGATCCCTCACTTCTTTTGCGAAGTCATGGCTGTCCTTAGGATTGTCTGTGAGGACATCTCAGCCTACGAGAAGGCAGTGTTGGTGACAAGCATCCTTGTTTTGCCACTGCCCTTATCTTTCATCTTGTCTTCCTATGTTTTCATCTTCCTTGCTGTACTCCAGATGAACTCTTCAGAAGGCAGGAACAAGGCTCTGGCCACCTGCTCCTTTCGCGTCTGTGAGGTGGGTCCATTTATGTGCATGTACATGAGACCTGTCTCTGCTGAGACTCCAAAGTTAAATCAGGGTCTCTTTCCATTTAGAGCTGTCTTCACCCCTCTTCTGAACCCTCTTGCTTATAGTCTTAGAAACAAGGAAGTTGTAAGTGCATTAAAAAAGTTGATGAAGAAGTGTCCATTCTCTAGGTAGAGGATAGAAATCCCACTATCAGATATAAGCAACTCAGAGATGTACTAGTAAAGGAACATTTTGTGAGTTAAAACGTAATTCCTGTAGGAATCTGGAAGAGTCAACTAATCATACTGAGTTGCAACTTTTTTTTTGCATCTGCAGAAATTAAAAAATGTTAAAAGTCCTTTTCTGTCTTTATCTTAGAATTTCTGTCCAATTTTTCTAGATAATATGCTGATACAGGACAATGGACTATTCCCATCTCTCCTCTACTCCATTTCTACTTGATGTCCATGTGCACTCTAACATTTGCCAAACTTCCTGCTAGTTCCATGGGAGAAAGGTCAGTGTCTGTACCACAGAATGAAGAACATCCCCCGGCACACAGGTGATACCTCAGAAGCATTCGCTGGTTAAATTAATGGTCATGAGGATATATTATCAAAAAACAATTAAATTTTCCAGTGTTGTTTTGTTCTACTTAAGAAGACTATGAATTTCTATTGATCCTATACAAGTGAAAAGCCTTCAAATTTATGTCAGTGCTTCCAATAAGTGGCTCTCTGATCACTTGTGTTAGTTGCTTGCCTTCCCCGTTATTCATATCTACAAAGTGGTTCTGTGTTCATTTTAGACCAATAGAATTAGAACCTGTTATATGAAGCTCAGGAATCTAACTGGCAGACCTTCAAATAATTCTCAACTACCAAAGGATGGTGACCACTCCACTCATTTATTTACTGACATAGTTACTATTCTAGACCAGCTTTGCAAAATAATTTATTAGACTTAAATTTACTGATCTTTTTATAATGTATCTATAGGATGAATTAATGTAGCTGGCAGAAATCAACGCTATTTTCAAAATTGACAGAGAATGAACTTTTCTTCATAATCTTAAAGTTCTGAACACACAGATGTGAGAAAATAAAATAGTAAAAAGAGACAGTTTATGTGATAAAATATGACTAACTTAAAATAGGTATGACAGAATAAAATTTTAATCAAGATGTATTATAGGTGTTTCCAAAATGTTTTATAGGTCAAAAATGGAACACATTCAATATAAATGGTGAGAACACTAGGAACTAATTACAAGTATTTTTAAATGATAAATGACATAGAGAAAAAAACAATTTTTCAGTGAGTAAGAAACACTCAAAAAGCACTAACATTTTTATAATTAAAAAAAATAATTAGAGTTGGCATACAATGTTATATTTGTTGCAGGAGTACAACATGATGATTAGACATTTATATATCTTATAAAAGTGAAGTGATCACTCTAATAAATCTAGTACCCATCTGACACTATACATAGTTATTACAGTGTTATTGACTATATTTCTTACGCTGTACTTTACATTTCCATGACTATTTTGTAACTACAATTTGTACTTCTTAATCCTTTTTCATCCAGCCTTCCAATGGTCCTCCAGTCTGGCAACCATAAATATATTCTCTGTATCTATGAGTTTGTTTTTGTTTTGCTTATTTGTTTTGTTTATTTATTTCACATATAAATTAAATTATATGGCATTTATCTTCCTCTGCATGACTATCAATTCAGCATAATATCCCCTAGGTGCTCTATGTTGTTGCAAATGACAAGATTTCATTCTTTTTATGACTGAAAAATATTCCATTATATGCATGTACCACCTCTTCTTATCCATTTACCTAATAATAGACACCCAGGTTACCTTTATATCTTGGCTATTTTAAATAATGCTGCAATGAACATATTGATTCATATGTTTTGGGTTGGTTCAGATAAATACCCAGAAGTTCGATTACAGGGGCCTTCTTTGTCTCTTATTATACCTTTTGTTTTAAAGTCTATTTTGTGTGGTATAAGCATTGCTTATCTACCTTTTTAAAATACCATTTTGATAAAATATCCTTTCCTATTTATTTACTTTCAGTCAGTGTGTCTTTCAATCTAAAATGAGTTTCTTATAAGCAGCATATGTAAAGGTCTTGTATTCTTTTTTTTCATTCACCCACCCTGTCTGTTGATTGGAACATTTGATCTATTTACATTTAAAGTAGTTATTGATAGATATGTAGTTATTGTTATTTTATTTTTCATATTTTTAAATATATATTTTCTTCTTCTTCTTAAAGAAGTTTCTCTAATATTTCTTGTAATACTAGTTTGGTGTTGATAAACTCCTTTATCTTTTTCTTGTTTGGGAAGTTCCTTATCTGTCTTACTATTCTAAATGATAGCTTTGCTGGGTAAAGTAATCTTGGTTGTAGGTACTTGCTTTTTATCACTTTGAATATTCCCTGCCAATTCCTTCTGGCCTGTAAAGTTTCTGTTGAGAAATCAGCTGACAGTCTAATGGGAGCTTTCTTGTAAGAGCCCTTCTCTTGCTGCTTTTAAGATTTTTTTTTTGTCTCTGACTTTTGACATTTTAATTATGATATGTCTTAGAGTGGGCCTCTTCGGGTTCGTCTTCTTTGGGACTCTCTGTACTTCCTGAGCTTGTTCATCTACTTCCTTCACCAGGTTAGGGAAGTTTTTAGTTATTATTTCTTCTAGGACGTTTTCAATTCCTTGTTGTCTCTCTTTTCCTCTGGTACCCCTATAATATGAATGTTGTTATGCTTGATGTTGTTCCAGAGGCCTCTTAAACTATCTTCACTTTTGGGGGTTATTTCTTCTTGTTGTTCTTTTGATGGGTGTTTTTTGCTACCCTATCTTCTATATCACTGATTCTATTCTCTGCTTCATCTAATATACTGTCAATTCCCTCTAATGTATTTTTTATTTCGGTTATTGTATTTTTTATTTCTGACTGGTTCTGTTTTATGTTTTTTATTTCTATCTTTATGTTTTCTATTTCTTTGTTAAATTTCTCACTGAAGTTATCTATTCTTCTCCTAAGTTCATTGAGTATCCTTATAACTAGTATTTTGACTTCTGCATCTGGTAGACTGCTTGTCTCCATTTTAGTGAATTCTTTTTCTTGAACTTTGTTTTGTTCTTTCATTTGGGATATGTTTTTTTGTTTCCCCATTTTGGCTGCCTCCCTGGGTTTGTTTCTATGTATTAGGTAGAACTGCTATGTCTCCTGGTTTTACTAGAGTAGGCTTATGTAGTAGATGTACTCTGGGGTTCAGAGGCACAGTCTTTTCTGGTCACTTGAGGCAGGCGCTCCAGGTGTGTCCCTTGTAGGGGCTATGTGTGCCTTCCTGTTGTAGTTGAGCCTTGGTTGCTGTATGCACATCAATAAGTGAGGTGGATCCTAGGTGTGATTAGTTGTGAGAAGTGGCTGATGAGGGGCTGAGCCAATGGAGCAAGATTTGCTGTGACAGAAGTCTGGTGACTGCTAAGTCTGCCCCTTGGGTGCGTCATCTTTGAAGGCAGTCCAGGATGGTATTATGGGTTGGCCCTAAGATGGGATGGTCTTTGCCACAGGCCAAGTTTTGCCACAGCCTATCCCCTTCCCAGTGGGCACCAAACAAAACTCACCAAGCAATCTGAAGACATTTCCCTCCCATGATGAGCTTAGCAGTGCTCCAAAGAGGCCAATCCATGAATTAAGTAAGGCTGGCTGCCGCTAGTGCTGTACTTGGGCTGCTCAACAAGAGGTGTGGGGTAACCAAGGCCAGGAGCTGCTTGGGTTTTGCATATCTTTGAGAGATTTTAGGAAAGTCTGCAGTAAGAGCCAAGATGGGCCCCTTGTACAGAAAAGCCACCAGAAATGGGTTGAGTGGGCCTGCAAGTGTGATGGGGAGGGGATCATAGGGAATCATTAGTGAAAAGTAACAAGTGCTAGACAGGTAGATAGAAACTCAGGTCTGGTGGCCCCCTACATCTGCATGCCAGTGTGATGACGTACTACTGAAAAGGTCACGAAGATGTAGTAAGGTTAAAGTTAGGAGCCTATGTGCTAATCGCCACGTCTCGCTTCTGGACACCTGCCTGCTTGAAAAGTTATTGTTTGACTATTACCCCTGGGAACCTAACAGTTACCCATGGGAACCTAACATTTTAACAGTACGCTTTCTGCTTCTGTAGCCCCCCCACTTGCACAACCCACCTTTATAAAGGTTGACAGGTAGTGAATAGAAGAAATATAGACCTTTGTGATTAAGACAAAATGATTTATAGAATTTAGGGCTTAAAACCCTTGTACCTTTATGTTTTGGGGCTGCTCCTTTGGAAGGACAGCTGCCGGCTAATAAACTGCCTCTAATATCAGAGCATTCAGGTTGAGTCTGGTTATTCTGGTCACAACACCAGCAGATGGACTAGGCTTAATGCTGTAACAATATACCCCATCCCTCAAGAGTGAAAATGATCTATTAGCCATCTTGAGTAAGAGGAGTGTGTCATGTAATAGACATTATCATGGGGCTGTCACCACCCACTTGGTGGGGCCATTATACTCTAGGACTGCAAGGAGGGTACACAGATAAGATTATGTTTGGAAGATGACATTGAGAAGGAAGGAAGAAATAACGAGGAAGGTGTTGGGAGCCATTATTGCTGAATGCTCTACAGACAGGGTTAAAAGTGCCTGCAAGCTAGAAGTTTGCAGGGCAGGTAAGCTCGTTACTGAAGGAGGAAGATTGGCTTAATGAATAAGCTCGTTACTGTTAGCCATCCTGACTCACTCTCTCTCTCTCTCTCTCTCTCTCTCTCTCTCTCTCTCTCTCTCTCTTCTCAATCCTCACTCCCCGTCTCGGGAACTGTTCGATCTTAGCTGGCTGGCTCTGGCAGGAAGAATAGTTCTAGATGAAGAGTACAGTTAAAAAATATTAATTAAGCATGCTACTTATTGTTATGGATCACACCCGGACAAGATGACCTCAGAGCTGAATTAGAATCAAAAAGAAAATTTGATTACGAATTCGAATCCGGGCTCAAGCCTCCACTGACGCAGCAGCAAGAACAAGAGCCCCGAACCTTAGCATGAGGTTCCTTATATTAGGTTTATGGCGGGCTAACTTGGCGCGCGCGGGACAGGTTGCAGTTCCTTATTGGCTAACCATATGGCCTGATTATGGCCTGACCTTTAAGCAAGCAAATAGGTCTGGGCGGAGAATTCCGGCCCTTGGTCGGAGGAAATTGCAGTCTACCTTGCTGGGGTAATTTAAAATTTTCCATTCTGCCATCTTAGATCTTACATTGCCGTCTTAAATACATAAGTTCTCATGACTCATTACACAAGCAGCCCCAAAATGTAGAAGTACAGGGTTTTTAAGCCCTAAACACCCATTTTTCATACTGTTTGAACACACGTCTGTTTTTCTTTTTTTTACTAACTGTCAACCCACAAGTCAGTTGTGCAAGTGGGGGTACAAAAGCAGAAAACTTATTGTTAGGGTATTATGTTCCCATGATTGGTAGCCAAGCAGCAATTTTCCAGCCAGCACACTGTTTGGTCACCTGCAGACGCCATTAAGTCGCTAACAATGAGGTGGCTTAATACCTATGATGGCCGACGGCTGCCGTAATCGAGACCTCACATTCCACTAGGGACCTTCTGGGCATGGAAAGACCCTAACCGAGGGAACAGAACAATGGAACACCACGCCCAGCATATCCAGGACCAAAAAAGCCTTTAAAAACAACTCCCTCATCCCCTGCATGTGTGACTTCTCTGGCCCCTAACCCCGGGACCAGTGAACCTTGCCCACAGACCCCCAATAAAGCCTGTTCAGTACTTTGCTTTGGTACTCTGTGCTTTTTATTCGAATCTGGCCGATCACACACTAGCAAGCCCTGTGATTTCCCTGCAGCCTTAGCTACAGTGTCCCAAGTGACCTCAGATATAGCATCCTATGAAACGTTAGATACAGTGTCCTATACAACCTGTGGATTGTGATTGACTATAGTACCTGGCCTTAAGCCACTATTATATACCTTGTTATAAGGACAGCCCCACCCGTGTAGGCTGGGAGGAGATGGAATTGTGCCTGTGCCTTGGTGTGTCCTGCTATGCCTGGATAAAGCTATGTCACATCTGCCCACGGCTCCTTGCATATTTTTTCAGCTGACAGAACCATGCACCCAAAGTTTCGGTACCCCAAACCTGTAGAACAGTAACATTCCACAAAGTATAGTCTCTTCTCAAAGACAGAGTGTGAGAGAGACAGTGAGAGGGAGAGTGAGAGACAGAGTATAGGCACTGAGAGGGACCCTGAGTATTCAGAGAATTCAGTTTATATGTTATTCTTTAGTTACAATTTCCTTTGATATGGACATGCAGTGAGGAAGAGTAAGAGTAAGAGTATATAGCATGAAAAGATAAGAATATGTAGTGTGCAAGGTCTGCTGGCAGTTCCTGCCTTTAATCCATAGATTCCCCATGGTTTTAGCCATAGGGAATGACTCTCGGTTCCTGTTTCCTCTTCACAGGTATAGGGAATGGGCTGTTAGCAATTCCAGCAGAAATCTTCCTTTGTTCTGAAGGTATCCTCCTGGCCTAGCTGCAAAGCTGATCTTTATATTGCAATCTCTGATTGTGGCTTGATTAACCTTTTAATTTTCTTTTCTTCTTCCTACATTAAAAATGCAAAGGTCCAGTGAGCTGTGTGTTATAATCAGAAACCCCATATGCTTTGGGATGAGAGTTTAGGGCAAAAACTATATTTAAAGATATACGGCTAAATTTTGTTTTCAATTTGGCACAAACTATAAAGCTACAGATCCAAAACATTCAATAAAATTTAAATACAACAAAGATGAAAATGTCTACATTAAGAAAAATAGTAATAAAATTGCTCAAAACCAGTGATTAATTTTTTATTTTTTTCATTAAAATTATTGAGATTGCATTGGTTAATAAAACCAAATAGGTCTCAAGTGTACAATTCAATAATATAACATATGTATATTGCATTGTGTGATTAATTTTTTAAAGCAGAAGAAAAAATAGATTTACTCAAAACAATGTAAGCAAGAATATAGTGTAAGAACATCTTTAAAGTATCAAGGTATAACAAATTATATGATTAGAATTCTGTATCCAGTGAACATACCTTTGGATAATGAAGATGAAATGAAGATGTTAACAGACGTAAAAAAGCTGAAACAATTAATGTTACAAACCATGTGACTTCACTCTAAAAATGTAAATGATTGTGTTTAAGCTGAGGAAAGGTGGTAACAGATGTTCTTGATGTCCATCTCAGGTAAGAATCCAAGGACATAGTGCGGAAGCCATACAGGCAGTAGATTAATTAGAAAGGGTAGAACATTCTCCATGTGGCAACAGCGAGCAGGTCCCCAAGAGCAGCTTCCCTAAGGAGAGGTGGGGTTTGGTGATTTATTATGCTTGGGTAAAAGGGTGGAATGTTCGGTGCTTAGGTGGCATGTAGGTGTCCCTAAGTGGGTTCTTGTTGACTACCCTTTTACTGTGGAAGTGGCATTTTTGTCCTTATTTGGCTCTCTCGGGATGTCATGGTGACACTGCAGGTGGAAATTCCCTTAGTCTGTTGTGCTAATAGTATAATAATCAGCCAAAGGTCACCTGTGAGCATCCTGATCCCCCACCAGCCATCTGGATCTAGTTCAGGTTGGTCTGGTACTGGCATTTTTCTAATGTCTGATCAAACCTCCTTCTTCCTTTCCTATTCCCTTCCCACCATGACCCTAATCTTCCTGCCTACAGTAACAGCTGGAAATGTTGACTTCATGAATAAAATTTGTTTTTTCAATTATTTAAACTTTTCAAAAAAATAATCAAAACCATAACTAATAGGTATTCTCAGATTTATTAAATCTATGTAGGTGAGAACATAAATAGTGGGGAAAATGGAAATAATTTAATAATTATTTTTATACTATAGATAAAAAAGCATCATTGCCCTTGAATTTTGACTGTCATGAGTTAAAGAATGAGGCTATAAATAGCCACTAAAGCAACTAAATTATAGTGAAATGTTAATAAAAATAGTATATAAAAATAATCAATCCAAAAATAAAGCAAAATTAAGGAAAAAAAGAAAGAAAAAAAGTTAGACAAATCAAAAGCAAATTGCAAAATAGTAGACATAAACCTAACCGTATCATGATAAATGTAAGGATTGCTGATGATGTGCAGAAACTAGCACTCTCAAACACTGTGGGGAGGGTTGTAAACTGGGGTAAGCACTTTGAAACACAGTCTGACAGTTTCCCAAAGGAAAAATATATGCCCACAATGATTTAGGCATTCAGTTTATATATATATATATTTTAATTCAAGGTGTATGCTACAATGTTCATTTTAGCTTCACTTGTCACAGTCTAAAACTAGATATAATGAATAATTTTTTGGTGTATCTATAAAATTATATTACTCAGCAGTAAAAAGAATGAACTACTTTTCTCTCACTACTCCTATTCAACATTGCACTAGAAATTCTTGCTATTGCGATACAAGAAGAAAAGAAAAAATATATAAAACAGGTATATATATTCTGAAGGAAGAAATACAACTGTCTTTCTTTTCAGGTGATACCATTATCTACACAGTAAATTCCAGAATCAACAACAGCAACAACAAAAAATAAATGGCTGAAACAAAGTGGTTATAACAAGGTTGCAGGATACAAAGTTAACATACAAACATAGTTTTACTCTATACCAATAATGAACAATTGAAATTTGAAATAAAAATCACAGTACTATTTTAATTGAATCTCCAAAAATGAATACTTAGGTATTCATATATCTAATAAAATACCTACAAAATCTATAGGAGGAAAAGTAAAAGAGTCCGATGAACAAAACTAAAAAAAAAAAAAAAGAATTAAATAAATGGGGAGATCTTCCATGTTCATGAATAGAAAGATGCAATATTGTCAAGCTGTCACTTCTTCCACACTTGATCTATAGACTCAGCAAATCAATAAAAGTTTCAGAAAACTGTTTTATGGATATTGACAAATTCAAAAATTCCTAGGGAGGGGCAAAAGACTCAATATAACCAACATGACATTGAAAAACATAGAGAATTGGAGGACACGACTCGACTTTAAGTCTTACTATAAAACTGCAATAATTAAAACTGTGTTTTTGGTAAAAGAATAGACAAATATACCAATGAAACAGAGAAAAATGCCATAAATAGGCCCCTCATATATAACTGATCATTAATAAAGGAGAAAGGGCAATACAATAGAGAAAAGAGATTCCTTCAAACAAATGATGCTGGAACAACTGAACTCTACATAAAAAATAAATCTAGATTAAGACTTTATACACTTCACAAGAATAAACTAAAAAATACTGTAGAATAAGATCTCAAATTATAAATACTTCTAGAATATAACAGGAGAAAAAAATCTTGGTGACCTTGAATATGACAATCTAATTTTATATACAACACCAAAGGCAAAGTCCATGAAAAAAATTGATAAAATTAATTTTGTTAAAATTATAAATTTTGCTCTTCAAAAATCAACATCAAGATAATTAGAATACAAGCCACAGAGTAAAATTATTTGCAGAAGATACACCTAACAAAGGCCTGTTATCCAAAATATACAAATAACTCTAAAATGCAACAATAGAAAAATAATTTGGCCTTTCAGACTCAAGGGCAGAATAGATAGATGCAGTGTTTGTCTCCTCAGATAACAACATCAAAATTATAACTAAACTACAGAATAACCATCATCAAAAATTGCCTGGTGTAGCTGAACAAAAGTTCTACAACTAAGGACTCATGTGGGGACTGGTAGGAGGGGTGGAGATGTATACCAGGCTGGTCCCACATGGTGTGTAGTGGTTAAAAATCAGGAGGGGCACCTTGGCTATGGAGGTCCCCATGAAGGTGCAAGGGATCCCAGCCCTGCATGAGACTCCCCAGATCAGGGTTACAGTGCAGGGAAGAGAAGTCCTAACAAAATTGGGATGTGAAATTCAGCAGAAATTGTGGCTAAGTGAGATGAAGAACTGTGGAAGTACCAGGCATTCATCTTAAAGGGCCAGTGCATGGACTGACCTGCAGATGAACTCACTTTGAGCTCCAGCACTAGGGCAGAGGTTCAAAAGGTGCCAGGGACATATAGGGAGGAGCTGAGTTGTCTGGCTTCAGGGCCAAGGGCTGGAGGGACAGCTTTATACCAGAAATGCTAATGAAGGCCATTGTTCCTTTGTTGAGCCTTTCCCCCAACCCAGTGCGCAGACATAGGTGGCTACCGCATCTCAGTCTTCTTCAACCTGGCTGATACTGGTCACTCTGCCTTAGAGATTCCCTCAGATACCAACCCTACTAAATTGCAGGCCCACCCAAGCCACTTACAATGAATTTTCCATACAAACAGCCTGTCTTGGCTCATGCTGAGAACTTTCTTAAAATCCTCAAAGGTTCAAAAAACCCAAAGAAATGGCATTTGGCCTCAGTATGCCTCATCTGTTGCTGAGTAGCCCCAAGCTTAACATTAGTGGCAGCCATTCTTGATTCATGGCACTGAAGCACTTCCAAGCCCAGTGCAGGTGGCAGCTATCTGTAGATTGCTTGGTGTCTCATGCCAATTGGCCCTGGGCAGAGTACAGTCTGCGGCTGAACTTGACCTGAAGGCTGGCTTCTGTATGAGTCGGAGAGCCACCCAGGGTTGCATTCAAGGATGACACAACCAAAGAGCAGACTGAGCAGGCATAAGAGCCCTGCTAAAACAGATCTATCTCCATAGAGTCAGCCCCTACACAACAGTTCCCTCAACTTTTGTCACAGCCAGTCCTTACAACGATTCAACCCGAAGGTCAATCCCTCCAATTGACATGCAAACAGCTTCCAAGGCTCAACTACAATAAGAGGGCACACATAACCCATGCAAGAGACACACCTAGAGAACTCTGCTCAGGTGACAAGGGAGATTGCACAAGTGGGCCCCACAGGACATCTACTACATAAGGCCATTCTACTAAGACTGGGAGAACTAGCAGCTCTATCTAATACATAGAAACAAACAGAGGAAGGCAGCCAAAATGCGGGGGGGGGGAGGGGACAAAGAAACATATTCTAAATCAAAGAACAGAACAAAGCTCTAGAAAATGAACTAAACACAATGGAGACAATCAACCAGATGCAGAGTTAAAAAAACTGGTTATAAAGATGCTCAATGAATTTAGGAGAGTAGATGAACTCGGTGAGAATGTTAACAAACAGATAGAAATGGAGATAGTAAACAAAAGCAGAGATAGAAAGTATAACAAAGAACCAGTCAGAAATGAAGAATACAATCACTGAAATGAAGAATAGATTTGGACACAACAGTAATTAGACAAAGCAGAAGACTGAATCAGAAAATTAGAAGGCAAGGTTGCAGAAAATACCCAATTAAAACAGCAACAAGAAATAAGAATTAAAGTAATCAAGATAACTTAAGGAGCCTCTGGGACAACAACAAACATAACAACATTCACATCATAGGCATAGCAGAAGAAGAATAGAGAGCACA